>CAMXCT020001516.1:0-147877 GCA_947184155.2 Cladocopium goreaui
TAGATTGAAGTTAAGGTTACACATGATTCGACATGATATCATATGATACATGATGATACATGTAGAGAGAGAGAGAGAAATACTGACATTATTCTTGGATATTCTTATATTATATTTGATCGAAACATCTTGAAAGATATTGAAGCACTCGAAGCTGATCCCAAAAGGTCGGCTGTCAAGTTTGATACTTGCAGCTGCCAACTTGCAGCTGATGTTTTTTGTCCTCCCTGAATGGCGAGTCAAGTCCCTTCCTGGGTGGTCAGGTCTTTGTTCGGTTCGAGGTTCTTCTGCACCAAATGACACCCGAAATGAAATAAGGTTTGGCTTCCTGTGTCTTGAATCTTCGCCTTTTGTTTGTCTCATGTATATGAAGAGTTTTTACTCTTGCCAGGACAATCTTCCGAACTCTTCTTCCAGCTTTCTTCTCGATTGCTCACTGTCTGCTAGGTTTGTAGTCTGCAGGTTTCTGTTTTCTGTTTGGTCGGTTTCTGCCTTCGCCTCTTGCACTCTTTTGTTTCGAAGCTTTTGTCAAAGCCTTAATCCCTATAGCCCTAAAAGCTCTGTTGTGGTCATAGTATGTTATAGTGGTCTCACTACTTGATGCAAATCCTTCAACCTTTGACATTGTCGAATCTAATGCCTTGCAATTCCCAAGTAACGCTGATGATGTTCTGTTTGGGCTTTGCATTGCTGTACTTTCTCTACTCATAGAATCTTATAGATACTCATGGTCAATGGTGTCTGATTGTAATGTCAGTATCTGCCTGGAGGATCCTTGAGGCAACTAGATCGACCATAAACGACCTAAATCGGCCACCGAATCGGGATCTGTTTCGCCTTCTGCTTCCACGAGAACGAGCCGGGAGCGGCTTTGGCGCCCTGAGCCGCAACTCGCGCTGCACAGCGACCACACCTTGGGAAAACAGTGGAATATACAGCCGGCTTTTATTTTGTCAAGGTTTGATTCATGGATTCACGCGCACAATGATTGTCACTGATAAGCCCATTCTATAGATCAAAATAGCCTCATATGTAAATATGAAAATTCGTGAAAATACATGAAAAGACCATAAATCTCCTTCAGGTCTATTGGCTTCCCCCAACCACGTTCTTATCATTCTGTCTTGCTAGGCACAGACCAGGGAGAGACTTCGCAATCCACGCAGGCGTTGGAGCAGTTGACCACAATGGAAGCCTCACCACATGGCTGTCCACCTGCCAGCGGCTCGGAGACAACACCTGAGTCGCAACAATTGGATGATGCCGGTTCTGTTCAAACTCTTCAAGCCACCATGCTAACATGGCTATGGATCAATACCTATGAAAATACCATTTTTAGTGGGTTATTCACATCCATAAATCCCAGCTAAATTTTGATGTGAACTACAGGGCTACTATTGGTTTTGACACACTGCCACATTGAAGTTTGAAAATGCAGTTCTATGAGGCTTCGCAAACACAGCCTTTGTTTCATTCTAGGCTTGTATGCGCGTTGAGGTCTGGCTTTCCTTGATCTCTGTGTCTGTTTCCGTCTCTATTCTGTGGCTGTAGTGCATGCGTCTGTCTGAGAATCTTCAGTCCTTGCTCTGTTTCCCCGTATGCTTTGCAAGACTGAAGACTGCCGAGCCTCTTTGCCGAACCAATGGAAATGTATGGAAATGTATGGACTATTTCCAATGGCGAGGCAGTGTTCTTCTTTATGACTTGTGATGATCTTGGAATCCTAGAAACACCCAGAGCCACCCAAGAGCAGCGGCCGGCCGCCTGGTCCGAACCACTGATGTGCATCCTAGCTGCCACGACTTCTCATCTGCGTCCCGGAACAGTAGGGTGTACATTCCTTGATTCTTGCCAGGGTTTCTTGAAGTAAACGTCGGCAACCCAGTGAAAAAGTATGAAAAAGTGCATTGGTGACAACGCTCTGTCTTAGTAGATTGCATGAAACAGCAGTGGCGCGGGAAACCTGTGGAAAAGCTGTGAGGTCAAGTTATGCCGACACTTGGAGAAATTCTTCAGTTCAATATTCAGTTCAATATGTTCAATGCTTCTATGACCTGTCCATGCTTCAATTTGCTTCGAATGAATTCATAATGAATTCTAATGCTTCCAGAGTCTGTTCAATCACTCCAATCCTCCATCTTGCAGTCTACCGGGCAGCTGATCTCACCGCAAGGCTTGCTCGCGGATTCGCTGCCTGTAGCAGCAGGATAAGCAGCTTAAGCATCAATGACATCAATGAGCCAACACAGGGATTAATATGGATGAATTAGCAGAAATGCAAGAAGTCAGGAATGCCATTGCGGGAAGGAGTGCACCAAGATACTACATTTTACTACATAGCCGCAGTACTTTGCCCTTGGGAAAGACTTGGCTTTCACTCAACTGATGTACCCTCTGGTAATTTAACATAGCTATTGAAAATCACCATTTATAGTGGATTTTCCCATTAAAAATGGTGATTTTCCATAGTTATGTTAGTTTGCCAGAGGGTAGCTTCAAGACAGCGCGCAGCTCAGGTGCTCTTCGTGCTGCACATGTGTCTTGCTCAAACGCTGTAAGTTGTTTTGATCAGAACGTGTCAGACACGAATTTCTTCCAGCAGTGACACAGCGTTTCCATGTGTAATGAACTATCAGATGGTTGGGAAAATCCATCTGTAGTTCCTTAGCTTCCCATTTAAATGGGGATTTTTTTCGGGAATTTGGATAGCCATAGCTCCGAACCGCTCCCTCCAAACCACTGGATTTTCGGCTGACAGCCATGTGGTACCGGTGCCTTCACAGGGCAAACCGCGGCCAGCTTGTGGCACCAACTGGACGCGACTGCGATGCTGGGTGGAGCCGCCGCAGCTCACAGAGCAGCTGGACCAACTTCCCCAACTTCCCCACTGACCTGTGGCACAAACTTTGCGCATTTCGTTCGTTTCAGATGTTTCAGTCTGCAGCAGACCAAAGTCTAAAGTCCTTTCGGTAAAAATAAAGGGGATTAAAGGGGCCCGTTTGGTATACCATCTATCATCACCTGTTGCTAAAGGGGTCGGGTAAACAAACCCCTTATAAAAATCAACCAACCAATGGGAAAAGGATATCTGTGGTCTGCAGATCATTCTGCAGCAACCTATCCAGTAAACGAGAGAAAAAACAAGAAAAAGAAACAATAAACAAAGGCAAGAAACACAGAAAAAAAACGCAAAAGTCATACACCACACGAAAAAAAAGTAACCAGCCGAAAAAAAAGACGCTGTACAAACGCATGAGCAAAGCAGTGCTACTGTTCGGTTTTCCCAAGACTACAGTAACTTTCAAGCGGAAAATAATAGAACCCGTCGCCAACCCATAGACCCCCACACTGAAAACCTGAGTTCTTAGCCAAATATGGGCTACATGATGCTATATGTGTCTAGAACAAACATCTGCAACAGAGAAAGTGAAAAAAGGAGCTAGGGAACAGAACGCCGAAAAAAATGCCAAATCTGAGCAGGCAAATGAGATGCGGAAGAAACAACAAGGAACCAACTTCAGTGCAGGGCAGTAGCTTGCTTGATCAAGATATCAAGGTCTAAGGGTCACAGAAATGGAAGAGATATATGAAATGATATGAAACGACAGGAAATTATATTACAAATAGATTTGAATAATAATATGAAATGAAATGATATGAAATGATCAAGCCAAACCGAAAATGTACCAAGAGGTACCCGAAAATGCACCAAGATTCAATCAACACATTCGTTGCTGCAATTCTGCACTTCTGCAATGGTGCCACAGGCTGCGCCACCGTTGGCTGGATGCTCCAAGATCTTTCGACTCCTCCAATCTGTTTGCTGAAGGGAAGACTCTGGGAAGAGTTGAAAACAACATCGAATGGCTTTCGGATGGCCACAAAAAAAAGAGCCGATTATAGAAAAAGACGCTGCAAACCCGTTCCTGGATTAAAAAGTAATTTCCAGAGGATAACAACGCATTGAGTCTCTGGCACCCAAGAAGAGAAGCCTCTATAGAAGAGTCTTGGCAAAGAGAAGGCTGGGATTAATTTGCCCCAAACGCCTGCGAATGTTCTAAGATGTTCTAAGATATTCTGTCTTTATGTTTCTGTCTTTATGCGACATTTCGCGACATTTTGTCTCCCATTTTGTCTCCTGTTCATGACCCCTTGGCAGAAAGGATTGCATTCCGTCCACTGGGTCCAATCACTGTGTTTGCAATCCACGGGGCACAGCTCAGAACTGCAGTCCTGTCAGACACGATGCCATGCTGCCATGCAAGGAATCCATGCAAGGAAGCCACTCGATCCACCGCACGGATCCGATTTATCCGAAAATTTATCCATGTTTATCCATCGATTTCATGATTTTTACTTTTCATGAATTTTCATGAATTTTCATGACCTATATGACCTAATTCTGTGTAATCTGTCTGGGTGTCATACTTTAAAAGGTCTAGTTTCACACGTGATTGTACACCAGCCACTGCAGCATCCTCATGACCATCCCACAGGTCAGCTGGGCAGGCCTCTGACTCAAAGATGTCACCAGTACAGGGCTGACCATCACCAATTTCCTCCATGATGTGCTGAGCACATGCGAGATGGGAACACTGAAAAGGACACAGCCACAATCGCTGAATCCATGTTAATCTCTATGCCAATCTACCATCTGGTTATGACATTCACAGTTTGCCATGGAAAATCCCCATGCTATTAAGAACGGTAAACCATCATAAATCATAAACCATCTATTTCGATTAGGGCCATGGCTTCCATGGCGAACTGTCTGTGAATGTCATAACCAGGTTGGCTATTTCTACAGGACAATCCGCTGCATCGAGCTCTGTGTCTGCGATGCTTTCGGATGGTCTCCGTGGTCCTTCTTCACATAGGCGCAGCTGTCAGCTTCAGCCTCGAGCATCAAACCCACAGTACCTCAGTTTTGGATACCATCTGGTTATGACTAACAGACATAGCCATGGAAGCCATGGCCCATAGAGATAGATAGAAATAGATGGTTTATGATAGTTTACCGTTCTTAATAGCATGGTGATTTTCCATGGCAAACTGTGAATGTCATAACCAGATGGTATCTGTTGAAAGTATCCAAAGGTACCAGATGGAGGACGTTGAGACTCGTGATGTGTGGGGTTTCAATGGGTTTCATGACCTCCATGATCGACTGAGATAGACTGAGACTGAGCATTCGACAAATGGTCAACCTGGGCATTTGGAGCTTGGCCCCGAAGCTTCCACACCATGCCCCATCTCCCTTTGTGCTTCTCTGTGTTTCTCCGTTCTAGTGCGTTCTAGCCACTTGCAATATCACTTACAGTCATCTGCACAGTCCATACATAGCCCATGCCATAGTCAGCTTGATGTGACAAGTTTAGCTGTTTAGCCCAGTCGCCATCCATTGCAGCCTTTGTCGTAGAGCCCACCGCAGTTGTGATCTGCGCTGCATACACCTGACACGGCAAAACTCTCACCCCTCTCAAGTTTTTAGCGTGTCGTGACTGCAGGGACCCACCTTCCGCCTGAGAGGCGTCGCAAATTATGTTCCATGACTGCAAACACTGCAAAACTCTCACCCTTCTCAGGTCTTTAGCTGTCGTGACTGCAGGGACCCGCCTTCCGCCTGAGAGGCGTGGCAAATTTCACGTTTGCTCTCTGTTTAGCACATGAGGATTCAACAAAAAAACTCATTTCTTTGAACATGTGCATATGCAAAATATGGCAAATTTCACAACACAGGAGCAACAGGAAGCAGACTCAAGGAATCTCATCATGTCACGTCACTTTCAATCTGTACGAAATGCAAGTGAAATGCTTAAATAGCTGATATCAGCTGGTGGTGCTTAAAACTCAGCCTAGAAAAATCATGGCAAAGAATTCTTAAATTGCAAAATAGATGCAAAATACCCTCTGGTTATGACTAACAGTTCGCCATGGTATAGATGGCCCATAGAAATAGATGGTTTATGATGGTTTACCGTTCTTAATAGCATGGTGATTTTCCATGGCAAACTGTTAGTCATAACCAGATGGTAGATGCAAATTCGATGCAAATTCCATGTGCGACCAAACTCGCAAGCTGAGTCAAGCTGCCTCGTCTGGGCTCTGACCCGCACCATCCTTCGTCTGCTGGTGCTCCAAGTCACACCTATAAAGGAGGCGACAAATCCATGGAAGAAAGGCACCTGTTTCCAGATTGAAATCGGCCTAGAAGGTTCGACACAGAGCTCAAATTGACATAAATTGTCATAAATTGACATAAATTGTCTAGAGCCTAAATGTTCGTCTGTCAAGCCTTTCAAGTCTTTCAAGCTGCTGAATGTTTCTGATGTTTCAAGCCTTTCAGGTTCCATTCTGCCATTGGAACACATTAATTAAGGGAGGCCTCACACCCAGTTTCTTTTCATAGCCAAACGCTGCGCTTCCTTCACCTCAAGGTGCTCCAAACCAGTTGGTTTCATTCGGCTCTTGCTGTGAAAAAACGTTCACTGTATTGTATGTCATGTATCATGTATGGGTATATAATATATTAGATACATGTTTACAAACTGAATGTAAGATAATCCGTATAATCTCATACACAGTATGCAACTCCGTATGGTATGTATGTATGTGTACATATATATACACAATATTCATACGTTGTATGTTTGTATATGTGGCCACATGAACTTGTATCCAACACATCTGCCTTGAATTCAACTTAATGTAACCGTATGTAAATCCGTTGTAACCAAAGCTAGGCTAGCTATGGCTAGCTAGGCTCCAGACCTGTCTCCAGTAGTGAGGCCATGTTCTCTTCGTTTTCGCTTTCTTCGTTCGATGCTTTGTGCAGTCTCTGCACGAAGACCTCGTTCCTGCTGCGCTGACGGAGTCCACCGGCACATGTCAAACTGCAGCTGGTCCAGTCGCTCCACGAACTCAACTGGCAATCCATGCCTGCGAGGGCTGCGACAGCACAGCTATGAAGTTTTTCGATTGATAATCATCAAACCCATAGGATCCATGTATGGTATATATTATATGCTAACATTTGGGGTATATTGATGGTAAATGTTACCATATATAGCATACATGGATTCTATGGGAAATATAACTAAAATGATATCTTAAAAGTTGTACAAAGAAATGGCCCAAGGTTTCGAAGAGTGAAGGCAAACAAACACTAGGCTACGAGTATGGCATGGTACTGCATAGCAGCAATGTACGCAACTCCCAGTGAACTTCAAACGCAATGCCAAGGTGCAAAAGTTGGCGCAGGTGCGCATTTCGGACCTCAATAGATCTCAACACGTAAATTCACAAAAGATCACAAACAAACATCTCCTGCTATGGTGCCCTGCTTTGGTTTCTGTTGTCTTCTTTTGGCAGGCAAGAAGAAGTAAAAAGCTTGAAAAGAAAGCCCTTGCTCATTACAAGGAAACCCAGAAGGTAGATTTGAACAAACTTCCCTGAATCAAGTTTTTTTCCAAGCAAAAAAAATCGTGCGAACGACCGATTCTGAATGCATGTGGAGAAGGCAAAGGGCAGAAAACACGCAGCCTGAAAATTCTTGACCAGTTGTTTTCTTGCCCAGAGAAAAAGTCATAAATCATCATAAATCATAAAGATCTATAAATCCTACAAATCAGACCGTCTAAACAATCAAAGCTTCCCCTCTGGAACCCTCTAAGTTTGAATGTTCGCGTCCGGTGCAGTTCAAGCCACAGTGCACCGCAGCCTGCTCCCCCATCTGCGGCAGGCTTTTGGATAACGCGGCTGCGATTTTGCGTGCCATTGCCTGTTGTGAGCATCCATGAACCAAACATAGTCCAATCCTATGCCATGTCACAACTGTGACGTCACTCCTTGTATTCAAGCAGGCTCAAGATCAAATGCCGATGCAGAAACCTCATGAAACCTCCAAATTGCAGCTCAAGTTGCAATATGGTTCACAATCTGTCCACTGTGACCAGCTGCTGGTTTCACAATCAGAGGGACAAAACTCGGTGTTGCAAGCCTCAAACCAGCAACTGTAAGAGATGTGAAGAGATGCAAGGAGATGCGGGGCGTATTTGTATGTGATGTTGGTATTGGTCAATGTTGGTATTCTCCCATCACAAAGAAGTCCTTGCTACTTTTGCAATTCAAACATGGGGATGGGTCAAAACCCTGGTACCTAGTGAACCTCAAAATAGCTGGTAAATGGATGTTCATCCCACTAAAAATGTATCTATAGGTATTGACCCATACCCACATCACAAATTAGTGTTTCCAGCAAATGCCATCACAGACCTCACGCTCAACATGCAGCAGCCATTCAGCCATTCCCTCCCCAGCTCTAAGTTCTATGATTGTCTACGCTACAAATAGCCGCAACATGCCCGCAGCATCTTCCGTCTACAAAATCTCAAACATGAAGATGTTGCAACTAAACAATCTTGGCACAAAAGCTAGCAGCTAGCCAAGCCAGCTAGTGGTCCAAACATCGCGGTCTGTCATGGTTTATCTGATATTCGTGTCTTTTGCCTTGGGGAGTGGAGACGCCCTTCCCACTTGACGTATCTTTAAATTGTGTTGGTTGCATCTTCTATTCTGTGGCTTCACGCAATTTCATCCCACCCGAAAGTGCGATTCTGCCAATTCTGCCTCAATTTCGCTGCTGTTTCCCTCGCACTTCTTGCCAGGGCCCTCAGCCTGCGTAGCGGTGGCTTTAAACACGCCAAATCAATCCACGTCGAGCTTGAAATCGGTTGGCTTCTAAGGCTGCTCTCATGCAACTAGTGTATATGAAGCTGGAGACGAGAGCATTGATTTGCCAAAATCAATACCCGGAACTTGCAGATTTCAAGTGATGAGATGTAACGAACTGGGATTTCACGAAGGGTTTTCGGGTTTTCATGGTTTGCACTGCAAGGAATAGCGAGGATGCAACATATGTATTTTTAACAATATGTAGCATGAGGTTCTTATAGATTACAGACATTTACAGAGTATCCTATACAATATCCTATCCTACAACATCATAGGATGTATGTACCTGCCGGATCTTGTCGCATTGCTGGGCCAGACCTGCACAGCGATATAGCGGCTTCGGCTGTAAAGACCCCCTGCACAGCTGGCAGAACAAGTGTCCCAGGCGCTCCAATCGGACCACCTGGCGCTGTGACACCATGCGGATGGGTTTTTTTCCATGGTCATGGAGGAGTCCCCAATAGCTGGGTGATTTTTCTCATGGAAAATCCCAATCTAATAGCTGGATGACTAGGGCCTAGGGGTACCATGACTTAGGAAACCTCCATATCTGCCTGCAATCCACGCAGATCTTGCTGCATGGTTTCTGCTCCACTGTCTCTCCACATGGTGTTCCACCATTTCTTGCCTCCTTACGAAGGGCAAAGACCAGTCAGTCAATGGGTCAGAGGTATGACGATTCCAAAATATCCGCTGAATTTCTGTGAAGAATCTAGCCGACTGCTTTACCCATCTTTACCCTTTAACGTCGACATTTTCCTGAGCAAACAAGGCGTCAGCACACGCTTTGCTGGAATTATTGTAGATGCGGAAAAAAGGTCCAACGGTTCCAACGTCTTGAAAGAACACAGAGCATTGGTCCAACTCTCGACCCTCCAACTCTGACTGCGTATCTTGCCGCTCTCCTGCAGGATGGGGCGACTTCGAGTTTCAGTGCCATTGCAGGAAGGTGCACATTCTCCCCAAGCGCTCCAGTCGCCCAGCTTACAATTGATGGGGCAGAGCTGAATGTTGCAGTCCTGCCGATATGACACGAAAACATTGACAGCTAACTAAAGTCTAAATATTAGTGAAGCAAAGCAGCTAAAGCAGTTAGTCTTCCATAGTCTTCCAGCGGATTCCAGGTTCTTTTGTCTTTTGCAACTTTAAAATGACAGTTTTGAAATGGCGATTGGCAAAGTGATGCCTCTGTTTTCGTGGTTGTTTACCGGGACCGTCCTCCACTTGCTGTGCATTTCCAGTGCACGTTTCGCCGCCACCGATCTCTACCTTCCTGTGCATACATGAGCCAACCTGCGAAGTGATGCGAAGTGGCTAAAAGATGCAAAAAGATGCAAAAAGTGGACGATTTCCACTAGAAAGTGGATTCAATCTGCCTCCGTAAAGCTTGTTCTACGACAGTTCCAACAATGACGATAGTATCAATCCTTCTTTAGTCGTGGCATTTCTAGTTTTTTACGAACTTAAAAGTGTTCAAAACTTCAAAACAAATACAAAAAACAATGACCCTCGAACGCGTTCCTTTGAATTAATTGTGTCTCTGCAAAGTTGTATTATGTTGTATTCAAAAGTTTCGATGCTCACAAGCTCTGTTTATCTTTCAATCCTAAAGCATCCAACTTATGTCCGAAATGTTGCTTCCCATGAGGTGACAAAGGTCTCCAAATGGATTCCCCAAAGCCGTTACCGTTCACCTCTGTGTCGTTGCCAAAGCCGTCACAAAGCACTGCAGAACCAAGACAACCAGAATCATAAAGGCCTTGGAGCATTGGGGCACCAGTTCTATGTTCTTCCCAGCTATAGATGACTGCGTTCAGGCAATGCTCCAAATGGAATCCAAATGGCGCATTGCCTGCCGAATTCGAATTTGACCCATCAATGTCAAACGCATCAGAATCACTGTGATTCTTCTAGTCTCATGATGATTTTCGGGATACCTGCGGTCAAGACACCCCCGCACTTTTCATCAGCGCTGCAGACCGCTCGGGCTTCCTTCAGGGCCAGCTTCTCCGCGCGCCTTGGGCCATGAACGGCTTTAACTCATGACCTTTTCCAAGGAAATCACCATTTTTATAGGTGGTATATGGTGGTATAAACCATCAAAAATGGCTTGGATTATTATTGTTTTACCTACATTGATGGAAGTGTCATTTCAACTGAGAAGTTTCATGACTACGTTTATGAGTGCTTCATGAGTATTTCCTTAAAGTCTCTCAGGCTCTCCAACGCATGTCACAAAGTCTGATAATTGCCAAGTTTTGATCAAAGAACCCTTGGTACATCTTAGCACGTACCAGAAGAGCTCGAAGCCAGGGTACGGCTTTGTGCACTTTTGATTCCTGTTCAACTCGTATCCGAATGTTTGCGTCCACTGCTCCTTCCGGTAACTTTTGTGGCTGCTCTGACCTCAAGCAATGCGCAGCTCAAAGAAACCAACCGGATTGTGTGTATATAATGGATGTGTATGTATATATATATATATATGTGAATATATAATAATTCATATGCAAATATGCACTAATATAGTCACAGAATTAATATATTGATGTATGACAATTCATGGAGTATTGCATGAATGGCAAAGCCTTCAGGGCTTCAGGTCAGGCTAAAATGGACTATGATTCGACCAGGGTGATGAGTTTGTCCATAGGGTACAAGCAACATGGAGGTTTCCTGAAATAGGAATACCATAACAAAAATCATCCATTAAAAATGGTATTTTCCATGGTATTTTCCATGAAATAAACCATCCATCGCATCCATAAATGGGGGTACCCCCATTTATGGAAAGCTCCATATCTAGCAACACTATCTACTCAACATGTCTCAACACGTCTCAACAGGTCCTTCATCGTGTTTTCTGCCATGAAAATGTCAACAGCCGTAAGATGTCTCGATCTGCTGGCCTCGAGGTCTCAGTTCACATTCACCTACGCTTGCCTCAGCGGGAAAAAATTGGGAACAAATCGGTGAAGCTTAGCAAAGCATCAAACATGTGCGAGTCAACATGGAGCCAAGTTAAGCAGTTTGAAGAACATTATGATGACGTATGACATAATTATGACATACCACCACATGCAACCGAGTCACATTGTACTTGTTGCATGCGACGCCCAAGTTGAGTGAGAAAAAACTGCATTGGACATCGGCAGAGCAAGTCTTTGCGCATGCTTCTGGTGAAGCAGCGTCCGCGTCCTGCCCAATTGGAACATCCATTGACGGCTCGCATCGGCATGGCGCAGGATGACCCCTTCCACCTTCCACCTTCCATGGAACCCGCTCTTTGCTCAAAATCCACATGGCCATCTCTAAACCTCTCAATTATCATCTCAATTATCATCTCAAATTTGTCAAACATTTGGAGATGTCTGATCTTTGGATTACTTTGGACCTTGCCACGCCACATGGCAGTGTGTCAAAACCTTGTACCCCTGGTGAACATCAAATAGCTGGTAAATGGATGTTCATCCCACTAAAAATGGTATTAATAGGTATTGACCCATACCCACATTATGTCAGACGCTCGCGGCGCCGCGGCAAGCGCCTTTGTGGTTTGGTAAAAGTTTTGGCATTGCCCAGGCCCCAGCAGAGTGTAGCCGGGCACCAGGGCGCTCGGAGTTTCTGGCGATTCTCCAGCTGAAAGTCCAACAACTAAAGTCCAAGAATATGACTGAAGATAGTCTGAATCAGTTTCTTAATTACTACATTATATGTATATATATATATGATATTATATTATATATTATATATATGATATTATATTATATGTATATATATATATATATTGTATGATGCTTCTTCAGTCCTTGCAAGACTATTGAACGGTTGACCTTGCAACCCTCAACCGTGCCTCTGAGTTGAAAATTCTGCTCCCGCGCACGGCTTTTCTTGCCACCTGCACAAACACACACTGGCTCAGAACTGTTCAGTGCAACACGTTGACCCGTCTTGAGGATATTCTTTGACAAATTCTGGCTAGATGTGAAGATTTTGACATCCTTTGTAGTAATTGATATAATCTAATATAACTTCAGCTCTTGCCATATAAGATGTTGGTATCCTTTATAGAAATGTAATTTTTATTTGAACATCTTTGAACATCTTTGAGCCTTCACAGCTCTTGGAACACTTCGTGAAGTCGGTCCAATCGGACCACTTGCAGTCAACACCTGGGCTCCGTACCAGCGGGCGATGGATCCGGACATGTCTGGTGGGATGATTGGGAGGGTTACCATATCTGATTGGGATGGTACCAGATCATTGGGATATAGATGATATATATTGATATACTATAGTGATATACTTAACCAGTGATATACTTCACCAGTGATATACTTAACCAGCTGATATATCATGATATCTGGACATATCTGGGTGCTGGGATGATCCTGATTGATCCTGTAAAAAAAACCGAGCAGCAGTAGTGGCTGCAAACACGCGAGTCCTCCAAGTCCGGGCAAGCTTGTCCTGCGAGATTTTTGTGTCGTGAAAAACGTGAAGAAACCACCTTGATAACGGCACAACAAAGTTCAACGAATATTAAAATGAAGTGCTGGTACCGATCGACATACGAGAACAATTTTGCTAATTGAAGAAACCTGTGAGAAGATCGATTTGATGAGATCTTACGAGGACGCTGCCTGCTAGCTTGCATTCAAGATGTCGCTCATAATACATGTGTTTGGAAAGAAATCAAGTATGACTGACTCATACAGTTTCTACATTGTCTGTGCAACTATGTATAACTGACTGATTTTTTTTGCCACAAGCGCATTAGCTTTTGACGCTCACAAAGTCCTTGCAACGCGTGACCCACGGATGTGAACAGGACTGTCCTCCGAAAGCGTTTTCCACCGTCACATTGCGCTTCCTGACCAAAAAAGGGTCCAAAAATGTCCAAAAAAGGGTCCCAAATCATGCTGGAGATGAGAAAGGGCACAATGCCGGGGAGAAAAAACTGGAGGCACAAATAGGCTCTGGGGACATTGCAAGAGCAGCAAGAACTCAAAATGAAGCTATCAGACTTGAAGACGGAAGGACTTTGAATCTGTGAACTTCAACGTCATCAATATCATGTTGCTTTTTCTGGTCCGAAAGTTCAGCCAGTTCTCGTTTGCAGCAGTTGCATGTTTTCACAAAAACAGAATGTAAAGTAAAGTATTTAATTATAATATGAATTATATAATTATATGAATTATGTATATAAATTATATAAAATAATTCATACTTGGAGTCATTGAGTCAAAGGCACCACCTTCCATAGCAGCATTTAAGTTGTTTCGTTCTCGCTTTGCCGGCCTGGTTTGTTTGCCCAAGCAGTAGGGCTTGCATGGTGACCAGTCTGTCCACTCCGTGACAACGCAGTCTTTGGGACACTGCGGTTTTTGGCAAATTCCTCGGATCACCGGATCCGGATGCAGAAAGAGTAGCAGAAGGCGACACTTAAAACATCAGAACAGATTTTTTTTTCGAATGGTTAAAACTATACAGGGTCAATGTGGGATCAAATTCGAGCCAATAGCCAATTCTGTCGCCAGAAGTGCTCCGGACTTAGTGAAATCAACTGTTGTTTTCCGCCACGAAGTGTGCACAGGTAAACTTTCATCGCCACAGGACGTTCGTCGTCGGCAACGCCAACACAATCCTTGCCACCATTTGCCTGGCAACGAGAACGTCTTGGATAACCTTGACCTCAATACATAGTAGACTCAGCCAGATTTTTGTCCAAACAGAGCTGGCAAATTGAATTCAATCTTAATGTGCTGGAAACAAACCAGGCTTGTTTCACCAGGTGGCAACAGTACTCGAGGTTCTCAGAATGTGAATGGCGCATATAATTTTTGCACATTCGAAACTTTCTAATTTTGGACTCTCAAAAAAAGACCTCAAAGCCCGTTGCCATCCGTTGCCCCTTCATGCCCCTTCTTTTTAAAGTGGTTGTTCTTTTGGTTTCCCAATTTCCCAGCCTTTGGAATCTTGATTGCTCGGCTGCGCTTCTTCACACTACTGCCACAGCTTTTGGAACATGGAGTCCAAAGGCCCCATTCCTCAGTGACGCACAGCTCTAGATGAACTGGATACCAAAAAGGATACCCTCTGGTTATGACTAACATAGCCATGGAAAATGGCCCATTTATAGATGGTTTACCTATTAAAAATGGTGATTTTCCATGGCTATGTTAAATAACCAGATGGTACCAAACGGACACCAAAAGGATACCAAAAAAACGCCACAAAAAAAAAAAAAAAGCCACATTTGCTCTCTAGATCTGTTGAGGCATGTCAAGACCCTCTTGAATGTGGAACCGAGTTTGGTGCCGATATCAGCACCAATGTAATTTGACGATATTTGAATATATTTGATGGAAGTCAAAAATTCTCCCATGGGCTTCACAATCTTCACATGTGCCCTGCTAATAACCTTGATAGATTCAAAGGTCGTAAGGATGATAAGGATGTGTTTACGCACAGCTTACACGTTGCTTACGCCGCTGAGGATGTTCCTTACGCGACGGTGGTTTGGCTTACGAGGATCCTGACCGCCTGGTGACTTCACATGGGCTTCAGGGCAAAGTTGGGAAAGCTCTGGGCTCCAAGAGCTGCAGCTGAGGTGCGTCCCACTCACAGTCCACCGTGCAAGTCTGCAGAGAGCAAAAAACTGATAGGAACATCATGGAACATATGGGTTATAAGAACTGCAAAGATGGTGGGATGTGCTGGGCGCAAGTTAAAATGGTGTAATTCAATGACTGTAGACTTCAACAACGGAGCTTAGGCTTAGCCCCACCCCATAGGCCCCATATGACTCCGACCAGGCAGTGACCCGCGCCTGTGTATTGCACGCGCGTTCCTCCGTGGAGTTGCCACTGCAGTTGGTGCCACCACCCACCTGTTTCACCTCAGACAGCGCCATGACCGTTGCTTGGCGCGGCATGGCAACTGTTCCAACTGATTCCAATAAGGTCGACCTGCAATCTCCCATAGGATCCATATGGTATATATGCTAACATTGGGGGTATATTGATGGGATCCATGTTACCATATATAGCATACATGGATTCCATGGGTCTTAGAGTCAGAATCTTAGCTGTGGGCCTTGACGTCGCGGCTGCGCTTTTCAACTCCGCCGCCACAGGAAACACTACATTCGCCCCATTCCGTGAAGTTGTCCCATTCACCTCGGCATCTTGGCACGGCAGGCTGTGGTGCACTCAAGAAAGGAGTACGTCATCCAGGGACAGAAAATAAGAAGGCGGAACACGATTTTGATCATGTAAAACTGGCAGATGTGATGTAATATGATGATATATGATGTACTTAATTGGCATGGGGTGTCACCCTGCGCCACCCTGTGTTCTACCGAGCAGCAATCCACACATTCGTTGCTACAGTTCTTGACCTGTGAGACTTTGCCACAAACAAGGCCACCGTTTTCTGGCTCTCGAAGCACGGTCCGATTCCTGCCATCGTGAGTCAAACTCATCTCTTAGAAAACAAGGAAGTCTCTCCCTATACCCTCTGGTAATTCAACATAGCAAACTGGAAAGATCCACCATGGTTTAATGGGAAAATCCACTATTTCAATGGCCATTTTCAATAGCTTTTTGTATGTTTACCAGAGGGTAAGGCCTCATCTTTCTACATCATCCCTCTGGCCTCTTGGTTGTGCCCTGGCAGAGTGAACAAGTAGCCCAAGGTGACCAGTCAGATGAAGCGCAATCCACAGGGCAGGGTGGAAAATCGCAGTCCTCTCACAGCATGGTCCCACGGTGGCAGAGAAAGAAATACACGTGTGTTGCGGTATCCATTTATTGTGTGGACGCAATATGTTTCCTTTCTCACTGATATCCAGGATTGGGACATGTGTAAACAAAAAAGGGAAAAGGCTTTGGGGAAGCTGTTGTCAACTTGTGGAAACTTGTGCAACATGCTATAGACCTGTCTTTTTGGTGAAAGATGTCATCTATCTTCATGTGTTTTCATCCGGTCCTGCTGTCGCTCTTGCAGACTGCCAGTGCGGATTCGACCGTGGGTCTGGGCGCGATGAGATTGCCATAATTGCCATACTTGCCATGGAAAAATGATGAAAAATGTATACCATCTGGTTATTTAACATAGCCATGGAAAATGGCCCATTTATAGATGGTTTACCTATTAAAAATGGTGATGTTCCATAATTGCCATGGAAAAATGATGAAAAATGTATATTGAGCGCAGCCGCTCTAGCAGCCGCTCTAACAGAATCTATAAGAAAAGCCGCTCGAAACTCGAAACTGATCACTTTTTCACCGAGGCTTTTGGCGCAAGTGACCAGAAGCTCTGCTGAAAGTTCTGCGTCGCCAGCGCCATGGCAGCCAGGTCATAAATCTTACCCTCTGTTAAACTAACATAACTATGGAAAATCACCATTGTTTATGGGAAAATCCACTATTTCAATGGCCATTTTCAATAGCAAACTGTTAACGTCCTCTGTGTGCGCTCCAAAATGCTTGGAGCATCTTGTGTCCAATCTTTTTCAGCATCACTGCACCTGTGCGATTGTAAGTTGCGGCAATGGATGTTCGATTCTCATCAGCAGCACAGTTAGCCGCTTTCTCACTTCCTTCAAGGTCTTGCCACTGTGCGACTTTCCATTCACCCTCCACGAACTGCTGGTCACTCTTGCGTTTCATGGATATTTCATGATATTTGGACATTGATGTTATGCTTTGGCCTGCAACTGAGGCTCATGACCGCAATGTCTGACTTGCTATCCTTAGTGTTCATGTTGAAGCGCACACGGTTGGGAAAACGATGGCCATGAGGGCCATGAGGACTGGTCGCGCTCCTGAGGTCGAAGTCTGTGACGAACTCCTTACCCTGGGACGGAGATGAGCTCTGCATTGTGTACCGGGTCTACCACTGTCAGTCCTGTGAAGTGATCTCAAGCATGTGCCGCATAGATTGTGACATGTCGATGAGAAGCAAGCCCTTTGTGAAGGACTGGCGACCTGAATAGTGTGCCAATCGACTCATAGACTTGCCGACAGGAAGCTTCGAAAAGGTCGCGCCAATCTCTTCTGAAAGTCTGTCTCTTCGCCCACCAGACAGAGCAGACCGACATGGCGAGGCGGAATCAGCCGACATGAATTGTGGGGAATTGTGGGGAATTGTGACCTTGGGCCATGGTAAAAACACGGTGCAATTCAGGGCAGTGAAACATCGGCAATGTCAAAATAAACATGGAATGACCATATTTACCCTCTGGTAAACTAACATAGCTACACCATTTTCAATGGGTAAATCCACTATAAATGGTCATTTTCAATAGCTATGTTGAATTACCAGAGGGTAAGTTGAACATGTTTGAAGAGTTTGGTCGAAGGGATAGCAATCATGCCCCCTTTTTTTCTGCCAGCTGAGCTCAACACCTCGCTACGCAATAGCCGTGGCTCCTGTGGCTCCTCAGCCACATGACCATCCTGGCCCCGTCTGCAACATGTGGCAACATGTGGCAACACTTCCGACCTGGCTACAGTCCCATTTACAAACACTGTGAAGCCGGATGAAGCTTGGAGTCTTATCATGCGCTCAACACTTGGGTCCCTCGGGTCCCTCGGGTCCCTCGGGTCCCTCGGGTCCCTCGGGTCCCTCGGGTCCCTCGGGTCCCTCGGGTCCCTCGGGTCCCTCGGGTCCCTCGGGTCACTCGGGTCACTCGGGTCACTCGGGTCACTCGGGTCACTCGGGTCACTCGGGTCACTCGGGTCACTCGGGTCACTCGGGTCACTGGGGTCACTTGGGTCACTTGGGTCACTTGGGTCACTTGGGTCACTTGGGTCACTTGGGTCTGCTTCTGCCACGATCGTGGTGATCACGGTCACTGCGCTGCCTCTGCAACAAGCCATCTCTTGGACCGAACCGCTGCCTGGCCGACCTGCAGAGGAGCAGTACCAACATGGAATGTGTGTGCTATAGCCCGAGGTAGGCCATGCACCTGAAATGGCAAAGGTAGATTTCTTCAACGCTTCAAGCAAAGTGTATATGATGTATTATATTCGTATATGTATTTTATGTATCATATTCGTATGTGTATGTGTATATATATATATATACACATGTTATCTATATGTAAGTATCATATATACATATAGAATCATATATGTGTGTGTACTATACTTGCAATACTACCAACTCCTTCAACCTGCAATCCTGCGCTACAAAGGAGAGCCCACACTCGCTTCTTGGGTTGTTTGAAGCCTCCTACCTTTCGCATTTGCAGACTATCTTGACACCTGAATTGTCTGACTGTCTGTGGAGATGTCTTCATTGAAACGTTGCGCCGGAGCGAAATCACACTGAATCAAAATATATCAAGATCCCCCACATGCCAAAGAGTACCTGAAGTCAGGATTGGCCTGAGAAGGCCAAAATCAAGTAGAACAGCAGGATATTGGTAGCCGCCAATACCGCTTTTTTCAAGCATAACCAGAATAATGTAGAAAGATGATGAAACATCGAAATAATGTGACAAGTCGGAATCTTAAAGTTAGAGAAAGGTTACGCCAATGTGGCAAGGCTTTAAAGACGGGAGCACTCGCCAGCAAACTCCATTGTAGATATCTCATGACCTTGGCACGCCAAGAATAATCCGAGCCAAAGATAGCCAAAGTACCAACTCATTGGATCTAATTGGTATTAATGATGATATATTAATATATTAATGGAATATGATATATTAATGGAATAATCCAGTATTAATGATATATTAACCCATGACGGATCCATGGTGCTGGTATATTAATGCTAACATAAAGGGGGTATATTGATGGGATCCATGGAGCACCATATATAGCAGCACCATGGAGTCTATGGGTAATGAAATATGAATGATGATATATTAATGCATGCATGCCTCGAAATTCAAACATTGACCGAATTGTCTCCCATTTGGCAATGGGTGTAGACGCGAACTCTGACACAGAGGTCGTTTTCTCCCAGTTTCCCGGTGATCGGAAACACCCTTGGCGCTCCAAGGCTGCTGACCCATTCAGGATATGGAAAGAGTTGGGCAGTAGACCTGGGCAATGGCAGTCTACGTGTCTACGTGTCTACGTACGTGTCTACGTACGTGTCTACGTACGTGTCTACGTACGTGTCTACGTACGTGTCTATCTGTGGCTCTAGATGTTTCATGATTCTACTGTGAAATTTGCTAGTTTCTCCGCGACCTCTCTGAGTCTCAAGTCTCTTTGAACTTTCAACAGGTACTCAAATGTTATGAAGGCCCGACAAGCACCGTGCAAAAACTCAGCACCGGCAACGTGCACGAAACAAAACTCACCGCAGCCAAACAGGGCGCCGGCAACGATTCTTTGACCTCAGACATGGCGACATGGCATTGCCTTCGAAATCGCGATTCTCAATGAATTGCTATGAACAAAAGTATGAATTGCTATGAATTGGTATGAATTAGTATATCATTAGTATGAAATCGTATGAATTCGTCATAGATGCACATGAAATGTGGATAAACTTATATGATAAACCCTTGTCGCCTTGAAATGATTCAAACGTGTTCGAACAGCAAAAACCATTGGCAAAAAGACATAAGAGACCTTGGGAGAAGAAATGAGACTCAACAAACATCCGATGCTCACCGATCTGAGATGATCCAAGGCACTACTTCAAGCCTGTGATGGCACGAGATGTTGCGTTACCGCATGGCAACGCGGAGCCAAAAAGGCTGAATGTGGCTCAATCATGCTGAATCCACGCTTGCACGTCGTCAAGCTGCACCTGCTCCTTGACACTGCCTTCAGTTCAGTTCGGAAATTCTAAGTCTCTTAGCAGCTGTCATGTTTTGATCCAGGTTTACGTTCAACTTCAGCGTCAGGACATCGAACAAAATACACAAAGTCGTCTCGCGACTTGTCAACCAAGAAGCTACTATGAAAACTGTTCAAACGATGCAAGAAATTGCAAGCCAGGCTCACATAATATATATATATTATATTAATTATATATATATATATATATGTATGTGCATGTGTATATACATATATATATATATTATATACATATATTACAATATTATGTATCATATAATATATAATATATAATACATCATATATATAATATACAATATATAATATATAATATATAATATATGATATATAACATATAATATATAATATACAGTATATAATATATAATATATAATATATAATATATAATATATAATATATAATATATAATATATAATATGTTATATATAATATATAACGTATAATATATGGAATATATAATATATCATATATAATGTGGAATATGTATATATATTATTATATCATAATATACTATATTATAACATTGTATTTTATATATACTATATAGTGTAAAATATATAGTATGGAATAAATAATATATATATAATATGTATTTTTTAATAATACTATTATATATTGTATAGATAATATATAATATATAATATACAACATATGATATATAATTTACAATATATATATATAATGTACAATATATGATATACGCATTTAACGATATTGAAAGATCTTGTAGGTATTGAAAGATATGATTGCAACACTGCACGCAGCGCGCACCAGATCAATACACTCTCGTTTTGCCGAGGCACTAGCTCTGGTCTCCCTGGTCCCAGAACGATCCCCCGATCTTAGATGGCGGGACGGTGGGACGTTCCATATGAAAAAGCGCCGACACCGGAAGTCTTAGACTGGCGACAGCTGGACTGGAGACCCGCCTTTTGATGTGACCCAAGAGAAAAATCGAGCCTTGACAATGGAACAATCATGCACATTGAGTTTATTAAGCCGATTCAGCCACAATAAAGACTTTAGATATAATAATACATTAGCAGTCTTTTTTCACCCCGAGCCCGCAATTGCGTGCGCGGCACAATCCGCTTGAGCGCCGGCCTGAACCCTGGGTCTATTCAGCCAAAAGATGCGAAGTGGAAACCACATCAAAATCAAATAAAATAAGACAAACAAAAAACACCGCCGTCAAACTTCATTGTCTTCGCTCAGCTCAAATCAAAACAGGGAGGACCGTGAAGTCCAATCAAATAAAAACCCACCCAAGAACAATCGAAAAACCAACAAACAAAAAGAAAAAACAGAACACTTCAAAAGATCCACCTTCTGGCACCTTAGTTGGCAGGAGGACAAGACATGGAAAAAGTATGGCATCGCAACACTCCGTCCAGAAGACATGAAACAACTCTTCCAAAAACTCAAAAACAAATCAAGTGGAATCACATCCAAGGGAAACCCTCAGCAAGTGCAAATTCAAATTTGCTCCTGCTTCACTGCTCCCATCACGTAACCAGCACAAAAAATGGGACAAGAAAAATAACACCAATGCAGCTTATGACTGGAGGTGCAAACTGCCACGGACCCTAGGAGACTGCAACACAGCCTCAACCGCATGGGAAAACTGCTGGCCAAACTTGAGCGCCACTAGTGAGACCGCACTCACGCTCACTAAGCTCAGTTGGGACACGAGATGGGCGCCAGTAAAAGCATCCATCAAAGCAGTGAAATCCCGCTCTGTGACAGCCAGAATGTACCAAGCATTCCACCAACGCCAGAAACTGCATGCCGCTGGGGGCCACATGCTGCCGCATTCCCATGGCGTGTGCAAAGGACACACGCACCAGCACAGCAGGAAACCCAAAGCCACTCCCAGCGTCAAGGCCAGCCATTGCATCCGGCACCTTCAGCAAGGCAAGGCATCCCTTGCCAGCTGCAGCACTTTTTGGATAGCAGGAGCTTTCCTACTTGGAATCTCAGGCTCTGGAATCCTGGTAGACAAAAATTGCTTCAAGACGGGCAAAGTTTTTCCACTAAGCTGATCTTCGATATCATGCCATGTATGCACCTTTCCCACATCCACCAGTGGCGTCACCTCTCCATCTGACATGAAAGACAGCAAGGTCTTGAGATGAGACTGGGCCTTTGGCGTGAGTTGCTCACAGGCACGTGTCGCAGGTAGCTTAGCTGGAGTAACAGGCTCAGAACTTGGCTTCAAAGTTTTTTTGAGCTTCTGGATTTCTGCCATGAGCCTATCCTCACTGGCTTGGGCACGCTCAGCAGCTTTCTTTGCCTGTTTCCTGGCCTGTTTCTTTTTTGCCACAGAGGAGCTCGACGATGATGATGGAGACGCAGAAGAAGAGGAAGAACTAGATCTCTTCTTTTTCTTCCTTTTCTTCTCCTTGTCCCCAGCGGCCTTGCTCCTTCGTCTGACATCCTCAGCACCAAGATCGCGCTGACTGCGGTGGCCACCACGTCGGCGCTTGTCACGATCATGGTGAAAGTCCTTCTCAGAGCCGCGCACTGCCACCTCAAGCCTCACGACTTGAGGTTGACCAGAGTGTCTGGCTTGGCCCTGGTCTGGCTGTCTGGGTTCACGGTATCCTCTGCCACCATTGTGCCGGCCAGCACAAGCACAACCGACAAATAGGAGCATCCACCACCACCGCATCGCAAAAGACATGGCCCTGTCTATTGGCAACAGCGGAGGCGAATGAAACACTGAGCACAAAACTTAAGGCGTGAAGCAAGCAAGGAAACCTGCCACCAGCAACTTGCCCGTAAGGGGTTGCTTGCGGTGAGCAACCCGAAAAACTGCACTGCGGAGGTGTTGTTTTTTCCATCCTGCCCTCAAGAAATCACAAAACAACTGCACCATCGCCGCTGCCAAATCTTCAGGCAACAGCTGCATCTCCTGCCAACGAGTGACTCTCCCAGATAGCACACTGAAAGCGTAGGTTTTGCTAGCCGCCCATGGCATAGGTGGCACAAATTGCTTGCGCTTTGCTGTCCAACGCATAGAGGGCAAAACAATAGAAAAATCAAGCCAAGTCAGCGCACCATTATTTCCAGGAACGGTGACCTCAAAGGGCACTGAGTAAGCATGCTGCACCCCTTCTTCAAGGCACCCAGTGCAAAGCGACCTGCTGAACCAAATGAGGTCATCGACATATCGCCCACGAGCAACAGAGTGAGACCACAGCCGATCATCCCACCAGAATTGAGCAACCTGCCGTCTGTTTTGGTCAAAATTCCAGCAGTGCTCTTGCCAGCCAAGAACTGTCGAGGCGGCCACCTTCGACAACAATCCCCCTATCGGGAGTCCAGAAAAGGACCATACCTGCGTACCAGTGTATGCAAACCGAAGGGAGCATGCTGCTGCAAATAGCCAATAAAGATCCTCCATGAAGAAAACTCGGCATCTGCGCAAAGATCTGAAGATACAGCCGCCAAAAAACACCACACGACTGCCAACGACCGTGACAGTTGTATGGCCGTTCTTCCGGGCCAACGTCAGTACTTCGTCCAACGCAGAGCAGGCTTCAAAGGCAGACACGCATTCAAAGAACTGGCCCGCATCTGCAGTAATTCCCTGGATTTCTGCACAAGCACCATGACAGCGGTCACACCGCCCTGCTTGTCTGGCAGGAAGCAAGCGCGCCATCTTCCGCTCGAGATCACGACGGGCAGTATTCAATGCCCAAATTTCATCAGTGCAGATAGTCATTTGCAGAATGAAAGTCAAAGCCCTGCCAGCCTGCCGCCACATGCGCCGAGCTGGCCACTTGACGTAGGACACTATCCTGCGCATACACGAATGCCCTGGTTTCTCACAGGAGCGGCGACCGTTGGAAAAACACTTCGGCTTCATGCTGTTGTAGCAGTACGGAAGAAACCATCTGCCTGGCACCACTCCAAATTGTCGACGTAACCTGGCTGGAACAAAAGCTGTCAGCAGGGCAACACACCACGCTTGCGCTTCCTCCACAGACATGTCTACAGCACACCATGCACTAGAGACGCACACAAAAAAGGCCATCATGAGGAAGTAAGTCTTCTTCGGCACAATCCATTTGTACTGTTTCATTTTGTCATCTGGGCAAATCACCTCTTGCTTGCCTGCGGAAAATTGGGAGAAAATGTGCTCGTGCTCTGCTGTCAGTGCCACAACGCGTTGACGATGCATCTTCCACGCTCTTGTTGCTTCCAGCTGTCGCGCTGCATGTCCACGGCACGTCTTAGCCACTTTTGGCGAAAGAAAGGCACCGCACCACCCACGCAAACACTGCTTGACCGAAGACAAGTCATCTTCTCGCGTAGATGGCATAGGCACCCTCCAGTTGGTTTCTACACGCCGGGCGCCAGTGGCACGCACCGCATCTGCCAACTCTGAGTCACTGCACTGCCGGACTTCATCCCAGTCAAAAACTTGCGCTTGTTGAGCGCAATTTTGCTTGTCAGCAAAAGTACGCACCTTTCCCACTGCAATCCGAGTACTCTCCACCACGTAGTTCCGCATCATTTTGTCGCATCATTTTGTCCCAGCTCGGTTGAGAGGCAACGCCCAACCGCAGTGCTGACTTCACCGCCGGGATGAAGCAACGCTGGGGCACCGTAATGGTGAAGCCGCGTGTAGAAGGGAGCCTTCGAGAATGCAGCAAGTCATCAAACTTTTGCTGGGCCAACTGGAGCCTTCGGCCGACAAGCCAGAGTTTCGCTTTCTTCCAAAGCAAGATTGCTGAACATGGCGAACGCCAATGCTTATCAACGCACGCCCAATGAACACTTGCACCAAAGGATCCTAGAAATAAAAGCAATAAACGCCAGTGCCCAGGACTGTAAATGTTGAGGGGACCCAAAACGCCAGATTGCGCAAAGCGATGTTGCTGCACATGTCTGTAGGCAGATCGGAAATCCATCCCCAGCGCTCGCACCAAATCCTGAGGCTCAGCCCGATGGGCATTGTACTGCTGTGCCCTAGACACTCGAGCCAGCGCCTTCTCAAACTGAGCAGATGCGACCCCACCTTCAAAAGTTCCTTCACGCAAATGATGGCCCACATACCCCCTGCAAGATCGGGGAGGTCTATGGCGTGGACGCTTGTTGCAAGTCAGACGCTTTTTGCCTGAGCCATTCGCAGCAGGCTGGTGGCAGCGAATCTCTAACTGCTCAGCAGCATACATCAAAGTCGAAGGGCCAGCTCTTGAAATCAAGAAACCCATGTTGCTCCCACTTGCTTTGCGAAAAAGAACGTACTTCTTCAACTGGGATCCTTTGAGGCTGCGCCTGGACCAATGCAGCAGATGCTCCCACCAACGCAAAGCAGGCCCTGGCATGCCGGGCCGGGATGCACGCTGCAAAGAAGCAACCCCAACATACCTGGAAGGCCCAAGCCACTGATACAAGACCGCACAATTCTGCAAGTTGCACCCATAAGCTTCCAAATCAATGTTGGGAGCCCGAACAGCGAGAAGCTGCAAGTGGACAAATCGGTCAATTGCCTGCCGTCTTTGCGCCAAACTTTGCTCTGGGAAACTCTTGGGCCAGAAAATAGAACGGTGATCTGGGCAAAGTAGTTGGCCAACCTGGTGACTTTGCTGGGTCCTAGCCCTGCCCTTCAGGATCGCCATGCCGTTGGCAACAAACAACCCGGCAAGGGCTCGCAGAGCACCCTCTGGTTTTCTCCCAAAATTCTTCCCATCTAAGAAAAGCCAAGACAGCAAAAAGTCAATTGAAATCTCCAAGCAAGCTAAAACTCGTTGTTTCAGGTGACAACGCAGCAAGCAATCTGCAACCATAAAAACTGCAGCTGTGCCAATGTGCATGCCTTTCTGTTTGGCGGAAATGTGCTCAAAATTCATCTCAGCAGAAAGCCCTGAAGCCCACATCAAGACGGACCAAAGTCCATCAAGCACCTTATTCAAAGGGATCCGTTCCAAGTCTTGGTTACAATGCAGTCGCAGTTGAGCCGTGGCCAATTCGATCGCAGTGGGCATGCCTGCAAAAACCTAGCGTAGGAATATCGTTGCTGTTGCAGTAGCAAACCCAAAACAAAAATTCGCCGCACCAAGACACGCTGCACCGCGAACACTCTGCACTGTAAGGAAATATGGAAATATGGAAATATGTAGAACGATCACCCAGTCAAACCGGGAGGCAAGGAGCACCGTTACAAGGCCAACAGCAGAGCTGGGTCACCAAGCCGGAATTGCTCCCGTAACTACAATAGCAGTCTTTTTTCACCCCGAGCCCGCAATTGCGTGCGCGGCACAATCCGCTTGAGCGCCGGCCTGAACCCTGGGTCTATTCAGCCAAAAGATGCGAAGTGGAAACCACATCAAAATCAAATAAAATAAGACAAACAAAAAACACCGCCGTCAAACTTCATTGTCTTCGCTCAGCTCAAATCAAAACAGGGAGGACAGTCAATACATATTGTTATTATTATCATCATTATTACTATATATATATATACATATATATATATACATATGTATGAATGGCGGACAAAATTACTTACTACTCGCAATGGACATGCCAAAAGTGGGTGGTCCCCTATCGCTTGTGAAGGCTTTTCACACAAATTTGATTGTCCCAAGTCCACTCCCAGTTATCAGAGATCATGCAGAGATGTCTCGGTGCTCCTCATGTTTGGGGCTGTGGTGAACCAGAGGCAACCAAACCAAGCACCGTGCATGCCGGGCACATTGTGTATGTGTATGTAAGTGGTGTATGCATGTAATTTGTATCCGTATTGTGTATTCATAAGTCCATATCCATATCCTGTGCTATACAACAAATGGTTTCAGTTCATTTCTTTTCTCATGCCTTTGTCCTTGTGTCTATCTTCCTGGCATTAGCAATTCAGCTTGCTTGCACACAACACAGGACAACATCATCACTTCATCCTTACAGGTCCTGTGTGAAGCACACCAAAAGGCATGGGCTGGGCACAAATTTTTGCACAAGCTGCAGGACATGCAGTACATTGTACATGTCTGATTTGGCAGCGTGCGATTCCATGAAAAGCATGCTATGCATGGAAAGGTTCAAGCCTCTATGTATATTGTGTATGGTAGTACAGCATCTTTGATCATCTTTCCTTGTATTTATAGTGTATTTCTCATGGTTCTTGCCACATTTGCCAGAATCCTCAGACCCCTCAGGGCGACCCTCAGGGCGAGCCGAGGGCTCAGTCAGTGTGGCTCTCTGCAAGCCTTGGCTGCGGTGGATGGTTGTGCAATCCTGCAGCAGTTGAAAACGGTGGTTTATCTGATTACCCTCTGGTAAATAAACATAGACCCTGAAAATAACCCATGTTTAATGGAAACTAATCTTCCAACCCCTATCTGGCAGGGTCGAACTGTTAATTTACTGGAGTGTATATCCCATTATTTTGTTTGAGCTTCAACCATCCAAAGTGGTGGTTTTGTTTCGCGATTTCGCAACCATCCACAATACAGCAGCTAGAATCATGATGCTAAAAGTTGGCCTGAAAAATGCTGAAAAGTACTCAGGCCTATGGGGAAGCCTTGGATTTGACATTCAGCCTGACTCGAGAGTCACTCGTCACTCTCGTCAATTCACCAAAGTCTTTCCACATCTGGAAATCACATAAAATCACTAGACTAGAATGGAATCCTTGTGGCCTCCCTTCCTGGCCTGCGAACTGAGATATGTCTTCTCCTCCGCATCACATAGCCAGCTGAAAGTGATTTGGGGAGACATGCGAGGACTTGTGGAGGATCGGAGGTGGACTTCTGCATGTTCAATCCGATGATTTTGCCAATCTGTTCCTGATTTTTTACAGATACAACATGACTTTTTCAGAAAATCGTCATTTCATGTGCTTCTGCTTCAGTTGCATTTCAGTGCATTTCACTGCGACTTCTGCTGATGTCACCACTTTCGTCCTCCAAAATTCAGCATTATCGGAGTTCCTGCCAAAAAGATATGCAAGTTGTAAATCAAATCATGACGTCGTGGGGGCTTCAGGTGGTTTGACATGGTTTGACGGCCAAGTTCGACTGCTCCGACCTGGGCCTGTTTGGACCTGTTTCCAAGTTGTTGTTTTTTTCCCCTCCAAACTCACCTTGAGTCATTGAGGCCAGTCATTTCTGGCCATCGGCCCCAACTCATCCGCATTTTTGTTGGCCCTTGAGGATCCAAAAACGCTTCCAGCGAGGGTCCATAGAAAAAGCCACCTGATTTTCAGAATCCAGCCTGGTAAAATCGGGGCACCCCCTCGAGCAGCTCAAACTTTGTTCAATCTGAAAGGGTCCCCAGCCGTTTCTCGCGAATAGATGGAAGATCAATGAAGATATAAAATGTCGAAAAAAATGGTCAGCTGAGTCAGCTAACAATAGCTAAAACACTCAGACTGATCAATGATGATCAATGTTCATGCTTGGGCTAGAACCATCTAGAACCTAGATTGAACCGATTGCATCAACAACGGTCGACCATGTAACAGTGCAGCCTGTTGGGGCCGCCCCCAGAATCAGGTTTCTCCCACGTTCTGCATCGAAAAATACAACTTTTTTAAAAGGGAACCGAAACCCGAAAGTGACGTGTTGCTTCAAAATACGACTTGTGTCCGAGTTTCTGATGAGATTCGGGGTCCCTCACATTGTCAATCTAGGATATCTATAATCTATAGTCTGGTGCATGTGTGGCATAGTGTGGCGTCTGTGCCCATGACTTCAAAAGTGCTGCTGATTTTGGTCGCCATGCTATTTTCACACATTGCTGACTCTAGGTCTTGATTGTGCTGTTGCATCATTTTACACCTACAGAAAGGTCCAAGGCATTTAAAGAAAGACCAAGAGCCCGTCAGGAAAAAAAAACGGGGCAAATAAAACCTCAAAAGACCGGACGCTCTGGGAGACGAAGGAAATCGGAAGTCTGTGACATTTTGTGACCCAAACACCACATCAAGCGCATCAAGGACCCAAGTGACCCTCTCGAAAAACCGATCTGGCCTGGCTTTCGAGGTCGTGTTCGCGCTTCTCTGAGTTCCGATCGTCCCCAGACGGCACGCCCGTACCTTTTCGAGCTTTCAGCGATGGCGGAGCTCAGGTCTAGCAGTTTACAACAGCAGCATGCTTCAGACAGGATCAGAGGTCAACACTGGAAAACTAGTGAAACTAGTGCAAGAAAGTCGGAGACTCAGAGCAAAAGACTTACATTGATCTTACAACATCTTGGAGGTTGGGCAAACAAGACTGTTTGAGATGGATTTCTTGACAGGACATTCCTGGCAAGAAGCTTCAAAGGGAAGTTTTATTCAAGGCTGAGGCTGAGGGAAATCAAAATGCGGAGAATGCGGAGAATATGTTCAATGTGTTCTCACCGTTGAGCTGCCTTCACCACACAAGAACCATCAAGAATCGAGACCGCAGTTGACAACCAGCCTGTGGACTTGTCTTCCCAGGCATTTGGCAGCAGCTGAACCTTCACGTCTAATGAGCAGAACCAAAGCAACACTGGATGATACTGAAAAGTCATTTCAGGAGCAATGGAATCAGAATGGAGTCGAAGACTATCAAGAGTTGAAGAGCTAGAGAAAGCCAGAGGTGTACAGTAGAATGTATGGCGATGTATAGCGAACCAAAAGCAATTGTGCTTGCTCTGACTTGCCTACTCCAAATTAATTGAGTTGCCAGATGCTTTGCAAGCAGCACAGACTAATTTTTCAGTTGGCCAGTTTGAAACCTTAAGAATGTACTTCCAGCTTCAGCACATGCTGGTTTTTCCCTCCAGGTCATCATCCCTGAGCGAATCAGCTTGACCTTTAAAAATCCGCCGAAACAATGGGAACCTGTCGAAATGTTTTCAGAGCACCACAGAGCAACAGAACACCCACTTGCTCACGAAAAACGTTTCGGAACGCCTAAACTAAGGACCCAGATTGATCTAGAGATATCTAGATTGATCAGGTTACATGAACAAAGAATAACAAAGAGAAATTCAGTGGTCTACTGCCGGTCACAATGCAAATTGGATACCTTTGCAACTAGCCACACCTTTGGCATCTCTTGGCCTCTCTTGGCCCCCGGGAACTTGTTGCATCACTTATCCCTTTCAGCTTAAAAACCAGACCATCACAGATCAAAGGACAACAAAAACCAAAAATATGTAGACTGCGGGGATCATCCAGATGCTCAGCCAGGCGCTTTAACGCAATTGAAAAGAACCATGACCTACCATGACCATCATCGACTTTACACATCCTATCACCACATTGGTTGAATTCTGGACTGTAAGGGAAGATCGCAATGCAAAAAAGGAACTTCATCATCTTCCTCATCTGAATGCGGCAAGTCATCCGGAGATACAAAGCCGGTGCCTCATGGCACTGGATGGCATCAAACTGGCAACATGTGGCAACATGTGGCAACCACAATCATCTCAGCGAGGTTTTCCATATTTGTCGCGAGTGTGAAACACAGATCCTTTCCAGCCATCTGACCCAGATCCAAAATATTCAGTAGCAACTGGAGTATCGAATCAAAAGCGATACATGAGTTTATCTTGTACGGACTGCGACGATCACATGCAAAACAAATACATATGAAAAATACATATCCACAATCTCTCTATATATATAATATATGTTCTGTAGGTATATTATATCTCTAGAGGTATACGTAAATATATGCTTTGGTATATGTAAATATATCAAGGTATAGACATATATATTTAATATGTGTATATATATATATATCGGAAGAATTGTTGAGTAGCACAAAAAATCACTAAGACATCCTTAGGTTTAAGGAGCTAAGTGTTACATCTTGACTTTTCTTCATGTTGAAATAACAAGCAGACAGGAACACAAAAAAATATCCTTGAACATGGGTGTGAAAAAAAACTAGCGCAAACCTAGCGGGTTTGTAGCGCTGCCTTGCAGAATTGGTGAATTTAGTTGCGTGCCGCCTCATAATGAAGAGGAAAAACAACTAGGTCCACACTAAGTATCAACAACTAGTACAAAACTTCTGTCAACTATTTTTGGCAAATGGTCATATATATATATATATTCATAATTATATATGTTGTGTATACAGACACCTGCATTGCTGTCTTATACATGTTGAATGTATATAATATAGTACAGTACGTATGTATATGTGTATATACTACATGATTATGTGTATAGCTGCGTAACATATATTGTGTATCTAATATATAGTATATAGTATCCACATATTAATAATTATACAGATTATACAATATATTATACGTATTTATATGTTATACATACATATGGATGCGAAATACAATGTACAATTATATACATAGGATCATAGGATGAATTCATTATTCAAAACAATATATTGAAAACACATGTCACGTGGTGTCCCAACCTTTTCGCGATGCACTTTGAGGTTTCTGGGAAGGCGAAGCTTCAACATCCTCAAAATGACATGGTTTTGTGGTTGTAACGAAACACGTCAAAGTGCTTAAAATTGAAATAGCTTATAGGCTTATATGACAGTGCAAGCATGCACGGCATGTCTGTGTCTGTCCTTGTCAAAGCCAACATGTCTCTGAGATGAGACTTGAGCAGGAGCACTTTGTACCTGCACAAACAGGTCGTCAGACCCACTACTTTATATAGACATCTTTCTATGCATCTGTGGCCTGTTCATCTTCATCGTCTGACAGCGGCAAGTCTGCAGGAGCTACGAAACCAGTGCCTGACAGAGATCAACCAGACAGGATCTCTTTGCGAGAGTTGTCTGCCAACCGTCACGGTCGGATTCGGAAACTGCAAAGGTGAGGGGGGAGCCTTCACTTTTAAACATGATTCAAGATGTAAACCTTGCCATACATTCAGAGCATGGGTAAGGGAGAGGAGAAAGTTGAATTTTATCTGCTATAAGCTGCTATAGTTTCGAATGTGAACCTTGTCACATTCAACGCATTGTTGGGTGGAGCGGGGTTTATATATTTGACACATGCCAGATGTAAACCGCTGGGGGATGGGAGGATCAACCGCAAGCACCGTCAGAGATTTCACGAATTCTCAGCGTTTCTGAACAATTTCTGAAACATGAATCTCATACGAATCTCCAGTTTCGGAGACGTGATTTTGTGTCAACTAGACTAGACGTAGTTTCTGAGTCGTGCAGCTTCAGTTTCTGCAAAAAAAAACGTTTCTGAAAGGTTTCTGAGACATTGTTGCTGAACCATATAACACTGAGACGGGTCTGTTCATGATCCATAGTTTCTGAGCGGGAGCTCCCGAATCTGAAGTAGTTTTGGAGACATGCTTCGGTTTGTTTTGTTGGCATCACTTTTCTGAGTTTTCACGCAGCAACTAACTACTGATGCGCGTGCTTGGAGGAAATTTCCGGGTGCTCCACATCGCAAGTCAAACTTGTTTGGAGCTGTCGTCTACGAATCAACATCACGTACAATTGCTGTAAATCTACGGTAGTCTGCACATCCCACATCTTCTCATGTCAGTGTCGCAGAAGAAACGGTCTTCAAACGGCAAAGGCAGAGAAACTGCACTGCCTTTTCGTGATGCGCTATGACGCTTCTGAGAAGGCGAAGCTTCTTGCGCGTCCTCCACATGTCTGTCACATGTCTGGCAGATGTCAAAACAATTCACAACATGCACCATGTGCTTCAGGTGAATGTCAGCGTGACTTGTCCACGTCCTTGTCAAAGCCGACATGCCGGGACGAGGTTGCGGGCTGTGCCTGCAAGTGCATCACATGCAAGTCAACCAAAAAGAACCAAAAAGAACCGACACGAGCTGGCCCTCCTCATCGTCTTCCTCATCTGAATGCGGCAAGTCATCTGGAGATACGAAGCCCGTGCCTGCCAAGCACTGTCTGGAAACATGTTTGATCCAAGCTCTGCAGTGTGAGCAGGACTCTGGTTGAACATTCTTGAGCTTGTCGCAGAAAGATTGACTAAGCAGGTACAACGGGTGCCAAAGATTCCCTCATTGACTTCATGATTCCAGTCCCACAAAGCCCCAAAATCCCTGCCTTTTCGCGATGCTCTGTGGCTTTGAGAAGGTGAAGGTTCCTTCACATCCTGCCCATCTCATCTTTGTCAGTATTGTTAGTAGAATCACATTCCATGCGCATGTCATGTGCCTTTGTTGCTTACATCACTTGCAGATATCAAACATCTGATCATGAAGACAAACCCATGAAAAGCATCGAAAAGCCCTCCGTCTCCTGGCCGAAGCCAACATGTCTCTGAGATGAGGCTTGAGCAGGGGCACTTTGTACCTGGACAGTCAAGCAAAGCATGACATGGGAAACCAGAATCAAGAACTGCAGGTTTGCGGTGGTTTGCAACATCTCTTCAATGTGAGACATGCAAATAAACATGCAAATACTGCCTGCTCAACATCTTCCTCATCTGACAGTGGCAGGTCTGCCGGAGCTACGAAACCAGTGCCTGACATCAAAACACAACATCTGCAGTCCGCAGCACGAACAGCCCCCGCACAAAAGAACAACGTTTTGCATGTATTGTGAATGGGGTCAGAGATCAATTAGACAGGATCTGTGTGTGTGTGTCTGTTCTTTTTTGTTTCCAAACATTTTTTGGGACACTTCGCTTCATTCTCCTGAATGAGGGTTGACCGCCCAGCCTAGCCTTTCAAAAAGATCTTGCGTGCTTCTGCTGTTTGTTGTGTTAGCATTACTTTTCTGAGATTTTAAAGCAGCAACTAACTACTGATGCGCGTGCTTGGAAGAACTTTCCGGGTGCTCCACATCGCAAGTCAAACTTGTTTGGAGCTGTCGTCTACGAATCAACATCACGTACAATTGCTGTAAATCTACGGTAGTCTGCACATCCCACATCTTCTCACGTCAGTGTCGCAGAAGAAACGGTCTTCAAACGGCAAAGGCAGAGAAACTGCACTGCCTTTTCGCGATGCGCTATGACGCTTCTGAGAAGGCGAAGCTTCTTGCGCGTCCTCCACATGTCTGTCACATGTCTGGCAGATGTCAAAACAATTCACAACATGCACCATGTGCTTCAGGTGAATGTCAGCGTGACTTGTCCACGTCCTTGTCAAAGCCGACATGCCGGGACGAGGTTGCGGGCTGTGCCTGCAAGTGCATCACATGCAAGTCAACCAAAAAGAACCAAAAAGAACGGACACGAGCTGGCCCTCCTCATCGTCTTCCTCATCTGAATGCGGCAAGTCATCTGGAGATACGAAGCCCGTGCCTGCCAAGCACTGTCTGGAAACATGTTTGATCCAAACTCTGCCTTATGTGAGCAGGTCTCTGGTTGAACATTCTTGAGCTTGTCGCAGAAAGACTGACTAAGCAGGTCCAACTGCTGCCAAAGATTCCCTCATTGACTTCCCCATTCCAGTCCCACAAAGCCCCAAAATCCCTGCCTTTTCGCGATGCTCTGTGGCTTTGAGAAGGTGAAGGTTCCTTCACATCCTGCCCATCTCATCTTTGTCAGTATTGTTAGTAGAATCACATTCCATGCGCATGTCATGTGCCTTTGTTGCTTACATCACTTGCAGATATCAAACATCTGATCATGAAGAAAAACCGTGAAAAGCATCGAAAAGCCCTCCGTCTCCTGGCCGAAGCCAACATGTCTCTGAGATGAGGCTTGAGCAGGGGCACTTTGTACCTGGACAGTCAAGCAAAGCATGACATGGGAAACCAGAATCAAGAACTGCAGGTTTGCGGTGGTTTGCAACATCTCTTCAATGTGAGACATGCAAATAAACATGCAAATACTGCCTGCTCAACATCTTCTTCATCTGACAGTGGCAGGTCTGCCGGAGCTACGAAACCAGTGCCTGACATCAAAACACAACATCTGCAGTCCGCAGCACAAACAGTCTCCCCATTGAAAAACACCATTTTGCATGTAGGGTGGCGGGTGATGGACAGGATAAGGGATCAAACAGGCTGAATCTGTGCGTTTGTTCTTGCTTGCTTTTTTGGATCCAAACTCTGCCTTATGTGAGCAGGTCTCTGGTTGAACATTCTTGAGCTTGTCGCAGAAAGACTGACTAAGCAGGTCCAACTGCTGCCAAAGATTCCCTCATTGACTTCCCCATTCCAGTCCCACAAAGCCCCAAAATCCCTGCCTTTTCGCGATGCTCTGTGGCTTTGAGAAGGTGAAGGTTCCTTCACATCCTGCCCATCTCATCTTTGTCAGTATTGTTAGTAGAATCACATTCCATTCGCATGTCATGTGCCTTTGTTGCTTACATCACTTGCAGATATCAAACATCTGATCATGAAGACAAACCCATGAAAAGCATCGAAAAGCCCTCCGTCTCCTGGCCGAAGCCAACATGTCTCTGAGATGAGGCTTGAGCAGGGGCACTTTGTACCTGGACAGTCAAGCAAAGCATGACATGGGAAACCAGAATCAAGAACTGCAGGTTTGCGGTGGTTTGCAACATCTCTTCAATGTGAGACATGCAAATAAACATGCAAATACTGCCTGCTCAACATCTTCTTCATCTGACAGTGGCAGGTCTGCCGGAGCTACGAAACCAGTGCCTGACATCAAAACACAACATCTGCAGTCCGCAGCACAAACAGTCTCCCCATTGAAAAACACCATGTTGCATGTAGGGTGGCGGGTGATGGACAGGATAAGGGATCAAACAGGCTGAATCTGTGCGTTTGTTCTTGCTTGCTTTTTTGGATCCAAACTCTGCCTTATGTGAGCAGGTCTCTGGTTGAACATTCTTGAGCTTGTCGCAGAAAGACTGACTAAGCAGGTCCAACTGCTGCCAAAGATTCCCTCATTGACTTCATCATTCCAGTCCCACAAAGCCCCAAAATTCCTGCCTTTTCGCGATGCTCTGTGGCTTTGAGAAGGTGAAGGTTCCTTCACATCCTGCCCATCTCATCTTTGTCAGTATTGTTAGTAGAATCACATTCCATGCGCATGTCATGTGCCTTTGTTGCTTACATCACTTGCAGATATCAAACATCTGATCATGAAGACAAACCCATGAAAAGCATCGAAAAGCCCTCCGTCTCCTGGCCGAAGCCAACATGTCTCTGAGATGAGGCTTGAGCAGGGGCACTTTGTACCTGGACAGTCAAGCAAAGCATGACATGGGAAACCAGAATCAAGAACTGCAGGTTTGCGGTGGTTTGCAACATCTCTTCAATGTGAGACATGCAAATAAACATGCAAATACTGCCTGCTCAACATCTTCTTCATCTGACAGTGGCAGGTCTGCCGGAGCTACGAAACCAGTGCCTGACATCAAAACACAACATCTGCAGTCCGCAGCACAAACAGTCTCCGCATTGAAAAACACCATTTTGCATGTAGGGTGAATGGGGTCAGAGATCAAACAGACAGGATCATCAGGATCTGATTTTTTTCTTGCATATTCTGTTTTGAAGTTTTGATGATAAGACTTTTAGCATGAATTCCCATAAGTTCCGTGAATGCTCCAAACACTGAGTAAGTGCTGTCCATCTTGTGCTTTGCTGTTTGTTGTGTTGGCATCACTTTTCTGATATTTCAAAGAAGCAACTAACTAGCTACTGCTGTGTGCTTTGAAGAAAACGGGGTGCTCCACATCGCAAGTCAAACTTGTTTGGAGCTGTCGTCTACGAATCAACATCACGTACATTGCTGTAGATCTACGGTAGTCTGCACATCCCACATCTTCTCACGTCAGTGTCGCAGAAGAAACGGTCTTCAAACGGCAAAGGCAGAGAAACTGCACTGCCTTTTCGCGATGCGCTATGACGCTTCTGAGAAGGCGAAGCTTCTTGCGCGTCCTCCACATGTCTGTCACATGTCTGGCAGATGTCAAAACAATTCACAACATGCACCATGTGCTTCAGGTGAATGTCAGCGTGACTTGTCCACGTCCTTGTCAAAGCCGACATGCCGGGACGAGGTTGCGGGCTGTGCCTGCAAGTGCATCACATGCAAGTCAACCAAAAAGAACCAAAAAGAACCGACACGAGCTGGCCCTCCTCATTGTCTTCCTCATCTGAAGGCGGCAAGTCATCTGGAGATACGAAGCCCGTGCCTGCCAAGCACTGTCTGGAAACATGTTTGATCCAAGCTCTGCAGTGTGAGCAGGACTCTGGTTGAACATTCTTGAGCTTGTCCCAGAAAGACTGACTAAGCAGGTCCAACTGCTGCCAAAGATTCCTTCATTGACTTCATCATTCCAGTCCCACAAAGACCCAAAATCCCTGCCTTTTCGCGATGCTCTGTGGCGGCTTTGAGAAGGTGAAGCTTCCTTAACATCCTGCCCATCTCATCTTTGTCAGTAGAATCACGTTCCAATCGTTCCATGCAAACGCATGTGTAAAATTCTCGAGTGACATCACTTGCAGATATCAAACATCTGATCATGAAGAAACACCCATGAATAGCATCGAATAGCCCTCCGTCTCCTGGCCGAAGCCAACATGTCTCTGAGATGAGGCTTGAGCAGGAGCACTTTGTACCTGCACAAACAGGTCATCAGACCCACTACCTTGTATAGACATCTGTCTATGCCAATGCATCTGTGGCCTGTTCATCTTCATCGTCTGACAGCGGCAAGTCTGCAGGAGCTACGAAACCAGTGCCTGACATCAAAACACAACATGTGCAGTCCGCAGCACAAACAGCCCCCGCACAAAAGAACAACGTTTTGCATGTATTGTGAATGGGGTCAGAGATCAATTATCCAGGATCTGTGTGTGTGTGTCTGTTCTTGTTTGTTTCCAAACATTTTTTGGGACACGTCGCTTCATTCTCCTGAATGAGTATTGTCCGCCTAGCCTAGCCTTTCAAAAAGATCTTGCGTGCTTCTGCTGTTTGTTGTGTTGGCATCACTTTTCTGAGATTTCAAAGCAACCACTAGCTACTGCTGCATGTGCTTTGAAGAAAACCATGGCACGCCAAACTTGTTTGGAGCTGTCGTCTACGAATCAACATCACGTACATTGCTGTAGATCTACGGTAGTCTGCACATCCCACATCTTCTCACGTCAGTGTCGCAGAAGAAACGGTCTTCAAACGGCAAAGGCAGAAAAACTGCACTGCCTTTTCGTGATGCGCTATGACGCTTCTGAGAAGGCGAAGCTTCTTGCGCGTCCTCCACATGTCTGTCACATGTCTGGCAAATGTCAAAACAATTCACAACATGCACCATGTGCTTCAGGTGAATGTCAGCGTGACTTGTCCACGTCCTTGTCAAAGCCGACATGCCGGGACGAGGTTGCGGGCTGTGCCTGCAAGTGCATCACATGCAAGTCAACCAAAAAGAACCAAAAAGAACCGACACGAGCTGGCCCTCCTCATTGTCTTCCTCATCTGAATGCGGCAAGTCATCTGGAGATACGAAGCCCGTGCCTGCCAAGCACTGTCTGGAAACATGTTTGATCCAAGCTCTGCAGTGTGAGCAGGACTCTGGTTGAACATTCTTGAGCTTGTCGCAGAAAGACTGACTAAGCAGGTCCAACTGCTGCCAAAGATTCCTTCATTGACTTCATCATTCCAGTCCCACAAAGACCCAAAATCCCTGCCTTTTCGCGATGCTCTGTGGCGGCTTTGAGAAGGTGAAGCTTCCTTCACATCCTGCCCATCTCATCTTTGTCAGTAGAATCACGTTCCAATCGTTCCATGCAAACGCATGTGTAAAATTCTCGAGTGACATCACTTGCAGATATCAAACATCTGATCATGAAGAAACACCCATGAATAGCATCGAATAGCCCTCCGTCTCCTGGCCGAAGCCAACATGTCTCTGAGATGAGGCTTGAGCAGGAGCACTTTGTACCTGCACAAACAGGTCATCAGACCCACTACTTGTATAGACATCTTTCTATGCCAATGCATCTGTGGCCTGTTCATCTTCATCGTCTGACAGCGGCAAGTCTGCAGGAGCTACGAAACCAGTGCCTGACATCAAAACACAACATGTGCAGTCCGCAGCACAAACAGCCCCCGCACAAAAGAACAACGTTTTGCATGTATTGTGAATGGGGTCAGAGATCAATCAGACAGGATCTGTGTGTGTGTGTGTGTCTGTTCTTGTTTGTTTCCAAACAATTTTGGGGACACGTCGCTTCATTCTCCTGAATCAGTATTGTCCGCCTAGCCTAGCCTTTCAAAAAGATCTTGCGTGCTTCTGCTGTTTGTTGTGTTGGCATCACTTTTCTGAGATTTCAAAGCACCACTAGCTACTGCTGCATGTGCTTTGAAGAAAACCATGGCACGCCAAACTTGTTTGAAGCTGTCGTCTACGAATCAACATCACGTACATTGCTGTAGATCTACGGTAGTCTGCACATCCCACATCTTCTCACGTCAGTGTCGCAGAAGAAACGGTCTTCAAACGGCAAAGGCAGAGAAACTGCACTGCCTTTTCGTGATGCGCTATGACGCTTCTGAGAAGGCGAAGCTTCTTGCGCGTCCTCCACATGTCTGTCACATGTCTGGCAGATGTCAAAACAATTCACAACATGCACCATGTGCTTCAGGTGAATGTCAGCGTGACTTGTCCACGTCCTTGTCAAAGCCGACATGCCGGGACGAGGTTGCGGGCTGTGCCTGCAAGTGCATCACATGCAAGTCAACCAAAAAGAACCAAAAAGAACCGACACGAGCTGGCCCTCCTCATCGTCTTCCTCATCTGAAGGCGGCAAGTCATCTGGAGATACGAAGCCCGTGCCTGCCAAGCACTGTCTGGAAACATGTTTGATCCAAGCTCTGCAGTGTGAGCAGGACTCTGGTTGAACATTCTTGAGCTTGTCGCAGAAAGACTGACTAAGCAGGTCCAACTGCTGCCAAAGATTCCCTCATTGACTTCATCATTCCAGTCCCACAAAGCCCCAAAATCCCTGCCTTTTCGCGATGCTCTGTGGCGGCTTTGAGAAGGTGAAGCTTCCTTCACATCCTGCCCATCTCATCTTTGTCAGTAGAATCACGTTCCAATCGTTCCATGCAAACGCATGTGTAAAATTCTCGAGTGACATCACTTGCAGATATCAAACATCTGATCATGAAGAAACACCCATGAATAGCATCGAATAGCCCTCCGTCTCCTGGCCGAAGCCAACATGTCTCTGAGATGAGGCTTGAGCAGGGGCACTTTGTACCTGCACAAACAGGTCATCAGACCCACTACCTTGTACAGACATCTGTCTATGCCAATGCATCTGTGGCCTGTTCATCTTCATCGTCTGACAGCGGCAAGTCTGCAGGAGCTACGAAACCAGTGCCTGACATCAAAACACAACATGTGCAGTCCGCAGCACAAACAGCCCCCGCACAAAAGAACAACGTTTTGCATGTATTGTGAATGGGGTCGGAGATCAATCAGACAGGATCTGTGTGTGTGTCTGTTCTTGTTTGTTTCCAAACAATTTTGGGGACACGTCGCTTCATTCTCCTGAATGAGTGTTGTCCGCCTAGCCTAGCCTTTCAAAAAGATCTTGCGTGCTTCTGCTGTTTGTTGTGTGGGCATCACGGTTCTGAGATTTCAAAGAAGCAACTAACATAGTCACTGCTGTGTGCTTTGAAGAAAACGCGGTGCTCCACATCGCAAGTCAAACTTGTTTGGAGCTGTCGTCTACGAATCAACATCACGTACATTGCTGTAGATCTACGGCAGTCTGCACATCCCACATCTTCTCACGTCAGTGTCGCAGAAGAAACGGTCTTCAAACGGCAAAGGCAGAGAAACTGCACTGCCTTTTCGTGATGCGCTATGACGCTTCTGAGAAGGCGAAGCTTCTTGCGCGTCCTCCACATGTCTGTCACATGTCTGGCAAATGTCAAAACAATTCGCAACATGCACCATGTGCTTCAGGTGAATGTCAGCGTGACTTGTCCACGTCCTTGTCAAAGCCGACATGCCGGGACGAGGTTGCGGGCTGTGCCTGCAAGTGCATCACATGCAAGTCAACCAAAAAGAACCAAAAAGAACCGACACGAGCTGGCCCTCCTCATTGTCTTCCTCATCTGAAGGCGGCAAGTCATCTGGAGATACGAAGCCCGTGCCTGCCAAGCACTGTCTGGAAACATGTTTGATCCAAGCTCTGCAGTGTGAGCAGGACTCTGGTTGAACATTCTTGAGCTTGTCCCAGAAAGACTGACTAAGCAGGTCCAACTGCTGCCAAAGATTCCTTCATTGACTTCATCATTCCAGTCCCACAAAGACCCAAAATCCCTGCCTTTTCGCGATGCTCTGTGGCGGCTTTGAGAAGGTGAAGCTTCCTTAACATCCTGCCCATCTCATCTTTGTCAGTAGAATCACGTTCCAATCGTTCCATGCAAACGCATGTGTAAAATTCTCGAGTGACATCACTTGCAGATATCAAACATCTGATCATGAAGAAACACCCATGAATAGCATCGAATAGCCCTCCGTCTCCTGGCCGAAGCCAACATGTCTCTGAGATGAGGCTTGAGCAGGAGCACTTTGTACCTGCACAAACAGGTCATCAGACCCACTACTTGTATAGACATCTTTCTATGCCAATGCATCTGTGGCCTGTTCATCTTCATCGTCTGACAGCGGCAAGTCTGCAGGAGCTACGAAACCAGTGCCTGACATCAAAACACAACATGTGCAGTTCGCGGCACGAACAGCCCCCGCACAAAAGAACAACGGTTTGCATGTATTGTGAATGGGATCAGAGATCGAACAGACAGGATCTCTGTGTGTGTGTGTCTGTTCTTGTTTGTTTCCAAACATTTTTTGGGACACATCGCTTCATTCTCCTGAATGAGTATTGTCCGCCTAGCCTAACCTTTCAAAAAGATCTTGCGTGCTTCTGCTGTTTGTTGTATTGGCATCACTTTTCTGAGATTGTCAAAGCAAAACCACTAGCTACTGCTGGCATGTGTCTTTTTGACGAAAACCATGGCCCTCCAAAACTTGTTTGGAGCTGTCGTCTACGAATCAACATCACGTACATTGCTGTAGATCTACGGCAGTCTGCACATCCCACATCTTCTCACGTCAGTGTCGCAGAAGAAACGGTCTTCAAACGGCAAAGGCAGAGAAACTGCACTGCCTTTTCGTGATGCGCTATGACGCTTCTGAGAAGGCGAAGCTTCTTGCGCGTCCTCCACATGTCTGTCACATGTCTGGCAAATGTCAAAACAATTCGCAACATGCACCATGTGCTTCAGGTGAATGTCAGCGTGACTTGTCCACGTCCTTGTCAAAGCCGACATGCCGGGACGAGGTTGCGGGCTGTGCCTGCAAGTGCATCACATGCAAGTCAACCAAAAAGAACCAAAAAGAACCGACACGAGCTGGCCCTCCTCATTGTCTTCCTCATCTGAAGGCGGCAAGTCATCTGGAGATACGAAGCCCGTGCCTGCCAAGCACTGTCTGGAAACATGTTTGATCCAAGCTCTGCAGTGTGAGCAGGACTCTGGTTGAACATTCTTGAGCTTGTCCCAGAAAGACTGACTAAGCAGGTCCAACTGCTGCCAAAGATTCCTTCATTGACTTCATCATTCCAGTCCCACAAAGACCCAAAATCCCTGCCTTTTCGCGATGCTCTGTGGCGGCTTTGAGAAGGTGAAGCTTCCTTAACATCCTGCCCATCTCATCTTTGTCAGTAGAATCACGTTCCAATCGTTCCATGCAAACGCATGTGTAAAATTCTCGAGTGACATCACTTGCAGATATCAAACATCTGATCATGAAGAAACACCCATGAATAGCATCGAATAGCCCTCCGTCTCCTGGCCGAAGCCAACATGTCTCTGAGATGAGGCTTGAGCAGGAGCACTTTGTACCTGCACAAACAGGTCATCAGACCCACTACTTGTATAGACATCTTTCTATGCCAATGCATCTGTGGCCTGTTCATCTTCATCGTCTGACAGCGGCAAGTCTGCAGGAGCTACGAAACCAGTGCCTGACATCAAAACACAACATGTGCAGTTCGCGGCACGAACAGCCCCCGCACAAAAGAACAACGGTTTGCATGTATTGTGAATGGGATCAGAGATCGAACAGACAGGATCTCTGTGTGTGTGTGTCTGTTCTTGTTTGTTTCCAAACATTTTTTGGGACACATCGCTTCATTCTCCTGAATGAGTATTGTCCGCCTAGCCTAACCTTTCAAAAAGATCTTGCGTGCTTCTGCTGTTTGTTGTATTGGCATCACCTGAGAAGGGGGGACGAAAGCCATTCCCTAGCCGGATGTTTTTTTGTTCTGCAAACTGTCTTGCTCCGAACCCCAACGGGCGCTGCTCTCTGTTGAGCTTCGGATCCGTATTTTTTTTAAATATGCTTGCCTCTATGTTCCTAGTTTTTTCAAAGCTTTGCCTTTCCTCCATGTCATGCCTTTTTCCCGAATGCGTAGCAAGGGTTCCCGTTTCACTCCGGGGGTCTGGGGACTGAGGGTGTGTTCGCTCGATGTTGCGGTTACGTTCGCAACATTCCAACCTGTTTTATACACTTTACACTCTACACTCCAAACTTTACACTTTACACTCCTCACACCACACTCCTCACTCCACACTTTACACTCCACACTTGACACTCCACACTCTACACTTTACACTCTACACTCCACACTTTACACTCCACACTTTACACTCCACATTCTACACTTTACGCTCTACACTTTACACTCTACACTCCACACTTTACACTTTACACTGTACACTCCCCACTCCACACTTTACACTCCACACTCGACACTCCACACTCCATACTTTTCACTCCGCACTCTACACTTTAAACTCCACACTCCACACTTTACACTCCACCACACTCCACAATCCTCACTCCACACTTTACACTCCACACTTTACACTTTACACTCCACACTCCACACTCCAAACTCCACACTATACACTTTCCACGCCACATACACTTTACACTCCACACTCTACACTTTACACTCTACACTTTACACTTTACACTCTACACTTTTGACTCTACCCTTTACACTCTACACTCCACACTTTACACTTTACACTGTATACTCCCCACTCCACACTTTACACTCCTCACTCCACACTCGACACTCCACACTCCATACTCCTCACTCCACACTCTACACTTTACACTCCACACTCCACACTTTACTCTCCACACTCCTTACACCACACTCCTCACTCTCCACTCCCAATCCTCACTCCACCTTTACACTTTACCTTTACCTCCATCACACTCCACACTCCACACTAACACTTTCCACCCACACGCCACCTCTACACTTTACAAACTCCACCGTCTACCTTTACACTCTACACTTTACCTTTACACTCTACACTTTTTGGCCTCTAACCCTTTACACTCTACAACACTCCACACTTTACGCTTTACACCACTGTAACTCTCACTCCACACTCTACAACTTTACACTCCACACTCCTTACACCCACTCCTCCTCAACCTTTGAACCTCTACACTACACTCTACACTTGACACTTCACACTCTAACACTTTAACAGTCTACACTTTTTACAACTCTACACTCTTCATTCACTCTACAACTCCTACTTTACACGTACGTTTACTACACTTTACACTCCTCACTCCTTAGTTTGAACACCCCACACATCCACACTTCCACAACTCCCACCACACGCCACTGTGAGCTTTTCCGCAAAGCTTTGGCAAGCTTTGCAGTACACAAAGTAGTACTGGGAAAAACTTATTTGTGCAAGCTTTGGCAAGCTTTGCAGTACACAAAGTAGTACTGGGAAAAACTTATTTGTGCAAGCTTTGGCAAGCTTTGCAGTACAAAGTAGTACTGGGAAAAACTTATTTGTGCCAGCCTTGGCAAGCTTTGCAGTACAAAGTCGTACTGGGAAGTACTTATTTGTGATCCTTGCTTTGCAACCCTTCGCCACCCCTTCCTCAGTATCACTTCTCATCCCCTTGCAAACTCTCTTGTTCCGAACCCCAACGGACGCTGCTCTCCGTTGAGCTTCGGAGTTCCTCCATTTTCCTCCGTTTTCCCCCTGCTTTTAACGATTTTCCTTCATTTTCTGTAGTTTTTCCTACCTTTTTCCAGCCGTTCCTCCATTTTCCTCCGTTTTCCCCTGTTTTTAACGATTTTCCTTCATTTTCCTTGGTTTTTTCCTGCCTTTTTCCTGCCGGAGTCAACGGACCTAGGGGGAATCGAAGCCTACCGTCACCTCTTTGCGTAGTGGTACATGCCCCCCAAAAAACTTCAATTTGCACGGCCTCTGCGCCACCTAATTTCGAGCTCCCGCCACGGCAACGTCCACCCCCCAAACCTAATACTCACTTCGTTCGCCAAAACAACTTTGCCTAGCCTATCGGCTGGCTTTCGTAACTTTTCTGAGATTTCAAAGAAGCAACTAACTAGCTACTGCTGCATGTGCTTTGAAGAAAACCATGGCACGCCAAACTTGTTTGAAGCTGTCGTCTAAATCAACATCACGTACATTGCTGTAGATCTACGGTAGTCTGCACATCCCACATCTTCTCACGTCAGTGTCGCAGAAGAAACGGTCTTCAAACGGCAAAGGCAGAGAAACTGCACTGCCTTTTCGCGCTGCGCTATGACGCTTCTGAGAAGGCGAAGCTTCTTGCGCGTCCTCCACATGTCTGTCACATGCCTGGCAGATGCCAAAACAATTCACAACATGCACCATGTGCTTCAGGTGAATGTCAGCGTGACTTGTCCACGTCCTTGTCAAAGCCGACATGCCGGGACGAGGTTGCGGGCTGTGCCTGCAAGTGCATCACACGCAAGTCAACCAAAAAGAACCAAAAAGAACCGACACGAGCTGGCCCTCCTCATCGTCTTCCTCATCTGAAGGCGGCAAGTCATCTGGAGATACGAAGCCCGTGCCTGCCAAGCACTGTCTGGAAACATGTTTGATCCAAGCTCTGCAGTGTGTGATCAGGACTCTGGTTGAACATTCTTGAGCTTGTCGCAGAAAGACTGACTAAGCAGGTCCAACTGCTGCCAAAGATTCCCTCATTGACTTCATCATTCCAGTCCCACAAAGCCCCAAAATCCCTGCCTTTTCGCGATGCTCTGTGGCGGCGTTGAGAAGGTGAAGCTTCCTTCACATCCTGCCCATCTCATCTTTGTCAGTAGAATCACGTTCCAATCGTTCCATCCAAACGCATGTGTAAAATTCTCGAGTGACATCACTTGCAGATATCAAACATCTGATCATGAAGAAAAACCCACGAATAGCATCGAATAGCATCGAATAGCCCTCCGTCTCCTGGCCGAAGCCAACATGTCTCTGAGATGAGGCTTGAGCACTTTGTACCTGCACAAACAGGTCATCAGACCCACTACTTGTATAGACATCTTTCTATGCCAATGCATCTGTGGCCTGTTCATCTTCATCGTCTGACAGCGGCAAGTCTGCAGGAGCTACGAAACCAGTGCCTGACATCAAAACACAACATGTGCAGTCCGCAGCACAACGTGTTGCATGTATTGTGAATGGGGTCAGAGATCAATCAGACAGGATCTGTGTGTGTGTGTCTGTTCTTGTTTGTTTCCAAACATTTTTGGGGACACGTCGCTTCATTCTCCTGAATGAGTGTTAACCCCTAGCCTAGCCTTTCAAAAAGATCTTGCGTGCTTCTGCTGTTTGTTGTGTTGGCATCACTTTTCTGAGATTTCAAAGAAGCAACTAACTAGCTACTGCTGCATGTGCTTTGAAGAAAACGGGGTGCTCCACATCGCAAGTCGAACTTGTTTGGAGCTGTCGTCTACGAATCAACATCACGTACATTGCTGTAGATCTACAGTAGTCTGCACATCCCACATCTTCTCACGTCAGTGTCGCAGAAGAAACGGTCTTCAAACGGCAAAGGCAGAGAAACTGCACTGCCTTTTCGCGATGCGCTATGACGCTTCTGAGAAGGCGAAGCTTCTTGCGCGTCCTCCACATGTCTGTCACATGTCTGGCAGATGTCAAAACAATTCACAACATGCACCATGTGCTTCAGGTGAATGTCAGCGTGACTTGTCCACGTCCTTGTCAAAGCCGACATGCCGGGACGAGGTTGCGGGCTGTGCCTGCAAGTGCATCACATGCAAGTCAACCAAAAAGAACCAAAAAGAACCGACACGAGCTGGCCCTCCTCATCGTCTTCATCTGAAGGCGGCAAGTCATCTGGGGATACGAAGCCCGTGCCTGCCAAGCACTGTCTGGAAACATGTTTGATCCAAGCTCTGCCTTATGTGAGCAGGTCTCTGGTTGAACATTCTTGAGCTTGTCGCAGAAAGACTGACTAAGCAGGTCCAACTGCTGCCAAAGATTCCCTCATTGACTTCATCATTCCAGTCCCACAAAGCCCCAAAATCCCTGCCTTTTCGCGATGCTCTGTGGCGGCTTTGAGAAGGTGAAGCTTCCTTCACATCCTGCCCATCTCATCTTTATCAGTAAAATCACGTTCCAATCGTTCCATGCAAACGCATGTGTAAAATTCTCGAGTGACATCACTTGCAGATATCAAACATCTGATCATGAAGACAAACCCATGAAAAGCATCGAATAGCCCTCCGTCTCCTGGCCGAAGCCAACATGTCTCTGAGATGAGGCTTGAGCAGGAGCACTTTGTACCTGCACAAACAGGTCATCAGACCCACTACCTTGTATAGACATCTGTCTATGCCAATGCATCTGTGGCCTGTTCATCTTCATCGTCTGACAGCGGCAAGTCTGCAGGAGCTACGAAACCAGTGCCTGACATCAAAACACAACATGTGCAGTCCGCAGCACAAATAGCCTCCGCACAAAAGAACAACGTTTTGCATGTATTGTGAATGGGATCAGAGATCAAACAGGATCTGTGTGTGTGTGTCTGTTCCTTTTTGTTTCCAAGCATTTTTTGGGACACGTCGCTTCATTCTCCTGAATGAGTATTGTCCGCCTAGCCTAGCCTTTCAAAAAGATCTTGCGTGCTTCTGCTGTTTGTTGTGTTGGCATCACTTTTCTGAGATTTCAAAGAAGCAACTAACTAGCTACTGCTGCATGTGCTTTGAAGAAAACGGGGTGCTCCACATCGCAAGTCGAACTTGTTTGGAGCTGTCGTCTACGAATCAACATCACGTACATTGCCTGTAGATCTACGGTAGTCTGCACATCCCACATCTTCTCACGTCAGTGTCGCAGAAGAAACGGTCTTCAAACGGCAAAGGCAGAGAAACTGCACTGCCTTTTCGCGATGCGCTATGACGCTTCTGAGAAGGCGAAGCTTCTTGCGCGTCCTCCACATGTCTGTCACATGTCTGGCAGATGTCAAAACAATTCACAAATGCACCATGTGCTTCAGGTGAATGTCAGCGTGACTTGTCCACGTCTCCTTGTCAAAGCCGACATGCCGGGACGAGGTTGCGGGCTGTGCCTGCAAGTGCATCACATGCAAGTCAACCAAAAAGAACCAAAAAGAACCGACACGAGCTGGCCCTCCTCATTGTCTTCCTCATCTGAATGCGGCAAGTCATCTGGAGATACGAAGCCCGTGCCTGCCAAGCACTGTCTGGAAACATGTTTGATCCAAGCTCTGCAGTGTGTGATCAGGACTCTGGTTGAACATTCTTGAGCTCGTCGCAGAAAGACTGACTAAGCAGGTCCAACTGCTGCCAAAGATTCCCTCATTGACTTCATCATTCCAGTCCCACAAAGCCCCAAAATCCCTGCCTTTTCGCGATGCTCTGTGGCGGCTTTGAGAAGGTGAAGCTTCCTTCACATCCTGCCCATCTCATCTTTGTCAGTAGAATCACGTTCCAATCGTTCCATGCAAACGCATGTGTAAAATTCTCGAGTGACATCACTTGCAGATATCAAACATCTGATCATGAAGAAACACCCACGAATAGCATCGAATAGCCCTCCGTCTCCTGGCCGAAGCCAACATGTCTCTGAGATGAGGCTTGAGCAGGAGCACTTTGTACCTGCACAAACAGATCATCAGACCCACTACTTGTATAGACATCTTTCATCATCTTTCTATGCCAATGCATCTGTGGCCTGTTCATCTTCATCGTCTGACAGCGGCAAGTCTGCAGGAGCTACGAAACCAGTGCCTGACATCAAAACACAACATGTGCAGTCCGCAGCACAAACAGCCCCCGCACAAAAGAACAACGTTTTGCATGTATTGTGAATGGGGTCAGAGATCAATCAGACAGGATCTGTGTGTGTGTGTGTGTCTGTTCTTGTTTGTTTCCAAACAATTTTGGGGACACGTCGCTTCATTCTCCTGAATGAGTGTTGTCCGCCTAGCCTAGCCTTTCAAAAAGATCTTGCGTGTTTCTGCTGTTTGTTGTGTTGGCATCACGTTTCTGAGATTTCAAAGAAGCAAAACTAACTAGCTACTGCTGTGTGCTTTGAAGAAAACGGGGTGCTCCACATCGCAAGTCAAACTTGTTTGGAGCTGTCGTCTACTAATCAACATCACGTACATTGCTGTAGATCTACGGTAGTCTGCACATCCCACATCTTCTCACGTCAGTGTCGCAGAAGAAATGGTCTTCAAACGGCAAAGGCAGAGAAACTGCACTGCCTTTTCGCGATGCGCTATGACGCTTCTGAGAAGGCGAAGCTTCTTGCGCGTCCTCCACATGTCTGTCACATGTCTGGCAAATGTCAAAACAATTCACAACATGCACCATGCGCTTCAGGTGAATGTCAGCGTGACTTGTCCACGTCCTTGTCAAAGCCGACATGCCGGGACGAGGTTGCGGGCTGTGCCTGCAAGTGCATCACATGCAAGTCAACCAAAAAGAACCAAAAAGAACCGACACGAGCTGGCCCTCCTCATCGTCTTCCTCATCTGAATGCGGCAAGTCATCTGGAGATACGAAGCCCGTGCCTGCCAAGCACTGTCTGGAAACATGTTTGATCCAAGCTCTGCAGTGTGTGAGCAGGACTCTGGTTGAACATTCTTGAGCTTGTCGCAGAAAGACTGACTAAGCAGGTCCAACTGCTGCCAAAGATTCCCTCATTGACTTCATCATTCCAGTCCCACAAAGCCCCAAAATCCCTGCCTTTTCGCGATGCTCTGTGGCGGCTTTGAGAAGGTGAAGCTTCCTTCACATCCTGCCCATCTCATCTTTGTCAGTAGAATCACGTTCCAATCGTTCCATGCAAACGCATGTGTAAAATTCTCGAGTGACATCACTTGCAGATATCAAACATCTGATCATGAAGAAACACCCACGAATAGCATCGAATAGCCCTCCGTCTCCTGGCCGAAGCCAAGCCAACATGTCTCTGAGATGAGGCTTGAGCAGGAGCACTTTGTACCTAGACAGCCAAGCTAATCTGCACATCTGCTGCAGTTCTCATGCACATTCGTAATCGCTGCAACCATGGCAACCAGAATAGTCCATCAGACTCACCAACCTGAAATATCTTGTCTCACCATCAACATTTGCTCGCAAGGTTTCAATGTTTTCATATATTCTCCGTTGCATCCGTTGCATCCGTTGCATCCGTTGCATCCGTTGCCTGCTCATCTTCCTCGTCCGACGGTCTCAAGTCAGCAGGAGCTACATGTTTTCCGGAAGGTCCTTGACCTGTCAACATGCAACGCGGCATGATATTATCATGCACAAACATGAACATTTCATATTTATTCATATTGTTATATCAAACGGATCAAACACATATGACAGTATATGTATGACAATGAAAATGCTACCCGATGAACAAAGGTATCACTCTACAAGATTGGATGCTGCTGCACCCATGCTCAAAACGACTCACAAACAAATATCCACAAAGCCTGTCTCGCAAAATAAGTGAGATACGTTGAGATCATTTCTTCATGTGATCTCAAACAATTTGCGACTTTGTCTGTGCTTCCAGTTTTATGAGTTTTTCCCACAGACTCCTCAAACAAGTTTGTCCTTGTGTCTAGTTTTGGGAATTGAATGGAATCAGTAATCCTTGTAGCTTTGTTTCAGACTGCACCATGCTCCAAAAGTCAAAGCACCAGAACGACACAGTACCATCAGAGAAACGGAATCATGTCTACTTAAAGGAAGATTCGAACATGGAGGCGAACTTGATTCAACAATATTGAAGAGATCTGTGAATTCAGTGTATTCATGAATAATGTTCAGAGTGTTCAGCTCGTTCTCTGCTCAGCCAGCTCCGTCTTTTCCAGAGCCTCTTGGCTGGCTTGCTGGTGGCTCGTCTAGCGCATCCTGGTAAACGCAAACTTTAACAAACAGAACCAGGTTTGAACCATATGTAACCTATATTTGAAACGCATCTGTAAACACATGTCGGCTATTTTGGAATGATAGGTTGATGAAAATTGTATCAGATCCAAACACAGAAGCACATCTCCACACATCATTTTATCGACTAAACTGGTCAAAGCGTGAAGGAAAGCTGGCGTAACATCGAATTGACTTGAGCAATGCTGTGTTGGGCTCCCTATGCTTCCCTGAAGGTGAAAGTTCAATCCGCCAACACTTTCCACATCCCTAAGGTCTGCGGGAGATGAACGTACTTTGAATCTTTGATCATCTTTGTCATTCTTTGTCCATGATGTCAGAGTCTTTCAAGATCTTTCAAGTTAATCTTGATGTCACATCCCGGGTCAAACTGCGTCATCACCGCCGAATTTCCGGACCCTCCGGACCCGTCCTTTTTGAAACAAAGATGGGCATCAAGGGCCACATGGGGTTTGCCCGGTGAAGGACTTTGGGTAACCTGCATGGTTTCTGGTGTGCCTTTTTATCGTGAGACAAAATGAGACAAAATGAGACACAAAGAGTTTGACGTAACTAGTTGAAACAAATTTGGAAAAAATTGAAATTTTGATTGGATGAAAATGATTGAACGATATTCAAAGAGCCAAAGGATTCTCAAAGGCAAAAGAAGACACAATGAATTCACGAATTCGATACGACTTCAATGCGAAGTGAAAAGCACAGAGATGGAGAAACTTCCCGTTCCGGAACCTCCAACCCATCCAGTCTCCTGGTGCGCAACATGGAAACGAAGAGGATAAGAGAAAATAAGAGAAACACAAAACCACAGGCGAAATCCCAACACAACACCTTGAGACGAAACGATGCCAAACGCATGAGATATGAAAAGATATGAAAAGATATGAAAAGGTTGCAGGATGTTGCAGGAGTAGCATCACGACCATCACGACAGTCTAAAAATAACTGGAAGTGTTTGCCCAATGCCTACAGCCTGGCCCACAGAGGAATGCGCAAATGGACGTGAGATTACGATGTCTTAAGCGGTTTTCCGAGTGCACCTGCGGTTTGTTCTGTCTGCTCAGGGTTATTGGTTTACAAGTGCGTTTCCAGAAACGTTAATTTCATTTCCTCGTTTTTTGTTTCGAGTTTTGCATAGTTGCAAATCATCAGATTTTGACTGACGGCTTACCTTTCACAAAAACTCCTCACAGCATCGCTCTTCAAAGCTTCTGCAGCTGAAGGCCGTTCTTGCGGATCCTTGCTGTGAACATCGCATGAACGATGCAGAACCAGAGTGAGCGAAACAACGTCGGTACACTTTGCAAACAAGTCGACCCAAGGTCTCAATATGTCTCAATATGTCTCAATCACATCCTATTACATCCTATTACATCCTATTTAATTCCCAGTTCTCCTTATGTTCCAAACTCAGTGCTCCAAAGAAGGATGGTGTGCTAAGAAGTAAAAATCTGTCCCCTCCGGGTGATGTCCTGTGGGCAAACTCTTGATCCCGATTTTGAAGTCTGTGGTATCCTTTAGAACCCTATAGATTCCTATAGATTCCTACAGATTCTTCTAGATTCCTACAGATTTCTATACAGACTCCTACAGATTCCTAGGTTCCTACAGATTCCTGTAGATTCCTACAGATTGCCATAGATTCCTACAGATTCCTATAAATTCCGATAGATTCCTACAGATTCCGACAGATTCCGATAGATTCCTACAGATTCCGAGAGATTCTCATAGATTCCTATAGTTAAACCAAGTCATTCGTTGATCTTTTGGTTATTGAGTAATTGGTTCTAATGTTCTACTTCTTGATGTGTGCTGCTGTTGTTTGGCTCTACGAGATCACATTTTCAAGGCCTCGAAATTCTCCGACGCTTTGGACGTTTCCGGAAGTCCCGGAGCAAAAATGACACCCAGAATCGGGGTCCTATCCTCTAGACGCAGTTGAAAAATCGTGCACTTGACATGGAACATTTTTCCGTACTTCCTTTAGTGTTCCACCCTGACCCACACCATCATTGCTGGTCATGGTGATCCAGGTTGAGCTCCCACCGTTGATCCCCCTTCCACCATGCGCGGCTTGAAGCTTCGGAAATTCTAAGATTTGGACGACCTGAAGCAACAAATCCAAAGCTCCCAGGATGATCTGATGAGCTTGCAGTTTTTTCAACGCCTTCCAGACAAAGAGGAGGATGAAAACAGTGTATCAAAGAGGGCTCAGTTCCATAAACACCATGAAATGAGCTAAAAGGTGACGAATGTTGACGGAGAAAGATCAAGTATGGTCAACAAAATAATAGGTGACCACAGGCAGCTGACAATACGGTATGACGCAGACATGACGCAGACATGACGCAGAAGCCAAATTGCCAAACTTGTTCCGCAAGCCTCGAAAATCCGCTTCGGCCGTAGTCCATGGTGAGCCCTGAACAGGCCACCAACAGGTTCTATAGCCTGGGCCACGCCACTGGGCCACGCCGGGCCACGAGAAAATATGGGGCTGCCGTGGTTTGGAGCTGGGTGGTGGACCTCTAGCTCTCCCCCAGCCCGGCGAAGAAGTTGTCCCTCTGGCCTGTTACGAAATGTGCAACTGGTAAACTCAAAGGGAGGATAAAGAAAAACATAAGTGAACACGATTGAACTTAAGATGAAAATGATGATGAACATGAAACTTAACATGAAAACAATGATGAACAGCAAAACAACATGTTCATGACCATGATGATTACTAGTACTATAGCCCATAGGGCCCATAGGATAGTAGTTGATATTACTATGAGGACGGCGATGGCAAGAGAACCTCAAGTCGCACCAAGAAAAACACTGCTGGGAATAAACGGAACCAAAGAGGAACCACTACAACGCGCCACGCGCAGTTACAAACGCCCTGTTTGAAGAAATGTTACTTTAAATCTACAGGTAGTGTAAAAACCATGTAGAAACAACGATTAAGTTCCTATCACTCTATACTAAAAACAATCTAAAAACAATCTAAAAGCCCTTCCAACCAAATGCTTCTGAAAGGTGTCTTGAACATTGACCGCAGTCGTGCTGATTTGACCGGTGCCAACACCAGTCGGCACATGAAAAGTTCCTCTCGCCGTGGATGTCGTAGCACCTGCTGGTCATCATCGACGTTTTTGCGGTCGATTTAAACCAAAGCTTCACGACTTCCAGCTGAAGTGAAACTGTGAAACTGTGAAACTGTGCTGAGGTCGTCATGACTCGTCATGATCTTCTTTCTTCATGTTTCTTGATGTTTTTTGCTATTTCTGATATTTTGGCTAAAGCTTGACAAATCCGAGGGCCATGCAAGGTCTTCAGGTAGTGACCTGCAGGAACTTCAAGTATTTCGTCAGAAACACTTCCAACCACAAAAGCACAAATGACAAACTACCTGGAACACCGTATGATCATGTTTTTTCAGTTATTTGAAAAATACAATCGTTTGGGGGTCCAGGTATTCATTCATTCCTCTTTAGATCTGTCATTCCTAAATCATATGCAGCGCGGACAAAACACGCGCACACACACACAGCGCGCGCACACGGACAAATGCACATGAGTTGAAAGTAGAGCTGTCGTGGAAACTAGTCACGGGATGATGGAAGTGTTCGTATCCAATCCTTGTAGGAGAAGTCGCTACACAAACCATTGATCGATGCACTGATGAGGCAAGGAATGGGGTTGCTATGAACTTTCCGCAGTCAGATGAAAGGGGTCCCTGTGAAGTCTGCTCGTCATTTTGCCCTGGTGGCCTAAGAAAAGTAGGAACCTTCTCAGATCTTCTGAGCTTCTTGATGCCATATGCATTCATATTCCAGGTATTTCCAGCTTATGCACACTGTTCATCAATATTCATCAATATGTTGTGTCCTTGTATTCTCTTTTCTTCCATTTCCAATATTTCCATGAATTATTCATCTTCTACCCTCTGGTTATTTAACATAGCCATAGAAAATCACCATGCTATTAATAGGTAAACCATCTATTTCTATGGGCCATCTATACCATGGCGAACTGTTAGTCATAACCAGAAGGTAATATCTTCTTCCCCGAACTGGAAGAGCAACGATTGCAGTGCTCCGAGTTCTCCCAGTTCCAATATCGGCACGTCGTTCGCACGCACGTGAGGCCCCGGGGCACCCGATGAAATCTGCGAGGCTGCGCAGATGCGTTACCTTCGAAAGCAAGGAATATCCAAGGCGTGTGCAGAAATCCGTAGAATTCGTTGATCGATTGTATTATATAGTTATATTATATTACATAATCATTTAAAATTATTTTGAAGCACAACTTCCCTGTCATCATCTGTCATCTCTAAATTCTAAATAGATCTGCTCCCTCCGAGATTCATACTCTGCTTTGAGCCCTGGGACCACCTTGGCTCCCGGATACTGACTGGGATACCGCTTCCCTAGACTCAGACTCAATGTGAGCAGCTTGGAAAAATGTCAGAAAACTGTCAGTTTTGAGAAAAAAACAAAAACATGAGAAAACACAGACTTTTCCAGTAGTGACTAGTACAATTCTGGAGATTCCTGGAGGCCTAAAATGAGAATGACATGGGCTGAAAAAGTGAGCTGAGATGCCATATAATGCCATGTCTTGGAAAAAAGGGTTCCACTGTAGTTCCAGCTATGTCAAATATGTCGAATTTATAGCTGGAACCACCACATCCACCACGGCACGGCACTGAGGATATCACTCAAACGTTCTTGTAACAGCGCCTGAATTTTGGGTTTAGGGCAGCTTGGGAGATGAAGCCAAGATCGTTTGGAAAACCAGGGAAGCCGCAGGGAACCCAAAAGAATCACTGCATGCATCAATAGTTAGATTATGTTAGACCGGTATTCTTAGTATTGTGCTATTAGATTGGTTTTCTTGCTCTATTCTTGCTCAATCTAATAGCTCTCTAATAGCTCTCTTGCTCACATTGCATCCGGTCCCCCAGTCAATTGCATCCCCTTTCACATTGCTAAATTATCTTTGATTCACCATGACATGAGCCAGCATACCCTAGATAATCCATGATAATCCTAGATACTGTATTGTCATGCTGGTTCCATTGTGGTGTAATTACTCTAGTTGGAAGATGTTGGAAGGATTTCTGTCGTCGCCAACAACCCACGCTGCACTTCGCAATTGATCTTCCATGATCTTCCCAACCAATATCGCAACACCTTTTTTTGTGGGATGCGACTTCGACTCAACAATATTCTGTGGTGCCAATAAGTGTAGGTTTTTCTTGCAAATTACTTTCTGATCAGATATGCTTGTGGAAACATGTGGAAACTCTCTATTGTATTTCTTAGACATGTTCCATATCCAATTGATCTAACAATTATTTAAACTCTTAGATGTGCATGTGCAGCTGGATCTGCTCAGCTTGACGCCTCTGAGATGTCAGAAAGAAAGATCAAGATCAAACAAAAAAGATGATCCTTGATACCTTGATATATCTCAGAAATATATCTCTAAAAACGTTTGCAATGCAATCATAACTGGTCGTAGGCAATTTTCCTAGCTCATGGTTTGCCAGTTTTTCCCGTGCTGTTTAAGTAGAAGCCCAAACTCTTCGTATGTATTGTTCATTGTATCTTCGGCTTTAAATATGTTCCATTCCTTTTCACTTATGGTCAGAATGGTTGGCCGTGTCCTCTGCATCTTCGGTCCTGTTGTATTCCACTCCTCTGACACCAACCCCAACCCCAACACCGGGCCTCGGAAATGCTCCAACCAAGGAGCCTTAGCGCGGCAAACGGGTGACAACGAGTGACAAGTGCTACACAAGCGATCCCCGAGTCACAAATGGCGATAGTTGTGCAAGCATCGAGCCCGAAAAAAAAAACAATATCCATGTCTAGGGGGAACTTAACGAAGTTACTTGGGAAGACGTCCCTACTTTTTGGAATGCATATACGATGAAAGAACACGTTTCTACGTGCTCTGGATATTTCTAGGCCTGTCCTGAAGCAAGGATGATTTTTTTTGCGTCTCCATTGCCAAGGGCCGACATAGTGATTCGGGATTGGGTTGTGAAGTGTTGAATTTTTGATAGCTACCAACCCTTCCTTACAATGGAAACTTTGTTCGGGAACCAAACGAGAGAAATCTTCATACGAATTGGGCGAACGCCAACATCCAAGCCCATTCGCCCATTCCAGCCATCATCACCCATCCCAGAATCAAAGCACATGATCTTCACCCATAATATTCCTGCATCCATAACCCAAACACCGTACCCATTTGTGTGCATCATTTCAAGAGCAACATCCATTGGAAGGATGTGTAGCTCAAAAATGTCCTGCATGGCTTTCAGATTGGTCCTGTGACAGGCTGTGATACCGGACCAAATGTCTAACTTCTCACTCAGTGGTAGTTCGAACAAAACCTGCGGAAGGCAGGGGTGGAAAATCCAGGTAAGGCATCAAGATCATCAAGATCAAGGAAAACTTTATGGTGCTTTTATAGATGCTTTTATAGTGCAACAGGGCCAGATTTTCTTAGACAAAAACACAGGGCCAGAAATGTTGAAACACAGGTGACATCACGGTGACATCTGTCCTGTTTACACTTCACACAGTATTTAGTCCAAAAACAAGAAAAGATATCGTAAAGATATTGTAAATCTCTCTCACTGGTCTGTAGGCCTCTGTCTATCAGATTGTCCTCAAGCGATTTCAAACAAACCTCCTGGCAATATCACTGCCTCAACGAAGTAACGATTGTGCAATTTTTCAGCATCTTTCTGTTCACACATTTCACACCTCTGGTAGTAGATGCCGACCCAACTTCTCTCTCTCCATTTCCACCTGTCAATCTCAGGAACCCACAATCTCACAGTGTTCATCAGTGTTCATCGAAAGCAAAACCAAAAGAAATCACAGGGCATACGAAGGAAGAACTGGGTGAAACAAATGTCGCCAAAGCATTACATTGCTCAAGGCATGAACTAGATATCCTGACACTTGTCTTGCTACACATAGTTCAACTGGAATTCATACAAGTTACAACAGCTATGATCAAATATGAAACATGACATAAACATGACATAAATATTACATAAACTGACCAGACGATTTACGGCCTGGTGTGTGGGTCGTGCCAAGTGCAAGCCGCACAACTTCCAAACACCGTCATAGGTCAGACAGAAATTTTCGTGCGAAACCTGATTGGCGCCACGACATCGGCAAATAGCGATGCAGATCTTTGCAGCAGATCTTTGCAAAGCTGTAAGGTCGGAACACAAAGTAACCAGCCAAGACTATGCAGCCTGCGACGGTGCCGCAGATGCGCACACAAAGTCAAGGCCTAGAAGAACGAAGGCTATCGAAGGCTTAGATTTTATATGGAATCGGAATCAGAGACACTCTCTCCACGCGCTGGATCTGGAGAGATCTTTTTGAAGAACATCCGTGTGTTGGTTACGATTCAAGAATAATTAATTAGACAGGATGTCTTGCCACCACCAAACCACTGCACATCATTTAACATCATTTGCATCACTAGACTTTTTTCATCCGCTTCACTTCTGTGTCTTCTCAAGTTGGGTCATCTTTGCATATCGTTGGGTCCCAGCATGTCCCATCTTTGGCAGTCGATCCTTGCCAAACCCGATAGACCACAGCGAAGAGCGCACGCAGCCCTCGCTAGCGCGGCATCATCACACCTTCCGAGATCTCTGGAGCTTCGAGTTTTATGGATGTGAGATGATGTACAGATATGATGTACAAATATTAATCAGGCTTATCTTCGAGGCTTCACATAATTCACATATAGACATAAAACATCATAAAACATCATAAAACATCATAAAACGGTCATCGGCAACTCTCCATACTTAAGGCATCTGAATCTGCTTCAGTTTCTCAATCCTACTGGCACTCTGTGGTGTCATGTTTTTGTTTGACGGTGCACTCGAGCATGTCACGTAGGCTCAATGCTAGTTCCAATCTTCAGAGACGCCTCTCCAAATCTTTCCAAAGCGAAACCTGCACGACTTTGAACATGTTGAACTGATTCTGTGAAGGATGTGAAATTGGGGGCGGCCGGGTGCTTTTGGAATTTTTGGAATTCTGGTTATTTGATGTTTCTTGATCTCTGCCCTTCGTTTCTTCTCGATCCAAGGCGGTTCGGAAACCAACGCTTCGCAGCGGTTCAATTTTGATTCCACAAGGGATTGGCTGAACAAACCGAAAAGGCTTCGCTGGCCAGTCTTGCAGGCTCTGTCAAAGCCCCGTTCGGGCAAGTCCAACAAAAAGGGGTGTTAGAATCTGTTAGAATCTGTTAGAATCTGTTAGAATCTGTTAGAATCTGGCAAACACTTATATAAACTTATTCTAACATGATCCATGCGAACTATGATATGGGAAGGGGATGGTAAGTTTCAACCCGCCTGGTGCATCTCTTCCACAATTCCCAGCTGTCCAGGCCTTGATATTCCATGGTAACCATGGTATCCCAAAGCTTGCTGTAGGATTCTTATGGATTTGAGGAAAAAAATGGAACAGTTCCGGCAACAAGCTTGCGCTGCAACCTGAGTTTTCCATAGTTTTCCAATTCTGCGACGGTCCTCCCAGAGAGCCACCGATTCCAAAGGCTCGAGCAGGCTCAGTACTGCATCTCGGAACCTTCCCAAAATCATCGACGGAATTGGTTAACCATGTCCTTTTGGGCCTAAATTGGCTCTGCCACGTGCCCTTGAGCTTCCTGTTCTCGTGCGCAAACACAACATAGAGTCCGCAATCTTTGATTGTGTAGTTGGAATCCATGGGATGTGAAACTTGTATAGCCAATTTAAATACCTATCTATTACGGTCTTTCTACGCTATGAAATGACGTGGACATACTGTGCGCCTCAGGAAGTGCTGGTTGTCTTTTGCTTCAATCTGCAGGCGCCGGAGGAACCTAAGTGCTTCGCTTCGGAGAAATTCTATGAACCGAATCTTCGAAAAATCTCCGAAGCGTCTGGCCACAGCTTTCAGGTGGCTGTTGATGTTGATGTACTCATCCCTTAGGAAAGAACTTTGTGACTTCAGCTTCGCTGAAAACATGATGCACCTGAAGCAGAGTTGATGTTGCAGAAAGTGAAGCCATTTTTCTCTACTTGTTTACCCATTAGGCAAAAACTTACTGGAGAAAACAACGACAATGAATGACCAAATGACAGTGAGTTGCAGAATTGGAACAGGATGTCTTTTCAGAGAATCAGCCCAGGCGGAGGTAAGGCTTTATGCCCTTCGGAGGGAGCACAAGGCCCCAGTGGACGTGGTGGGACTTCATTAGCACTTGTTTCACAAGCCTAAAAATTCCAGAAACACCTATCGGATATATCGAAGGGAAGGACCGCCCACCACACTAGTCACTATCTTTAACAGAAAGGGAAAAAGAATGAAAAAAGATTGAAGTGGAGACATCCTCTGACATTGTCGTCCCTGATTGTCGTCCCTGCACCTCCATGGCATGTTCGCCCTCTGCTGAATGGACTTCAAAGACTTGTGCCCACGGCCGCCGTGGTAGCTCCCGTTGCACCTGTGAATCCAGAGGCCAAGATTGGCGATGTAAAATCTATCAGATCTATCAGATCTATCAGCAAGTCAGGTCAACTTATGTCAATTTCAATGACCTTCGCATGCTTTTGTCTTACATTCGTGGAGCTTTCCACTTGTCAAAAGGCTATCCCGGGCTATCCCCCATGACCATCCATGACCATCATATCCATCATCCAGCTATTAGATTGGGAATTTCCCTGAAAACCATCCATCTATGGGGATACCCCATGGAACCCCCATGGAAAAGTGGCTGTGGCACGTCGAGTTTCTCCCAGGTTCCGTCCTTATACCCGGCCACGGTGCTTCCCACATGAGGCAGCCAGGATTGGACCTGCCAACGACGACAAAAGGTGAGGCGACTCAGCATCTCCCAGCATTTCATCCCTCAATTTGAAAGGGAAAAACCGGGGTTTTTCCCTGGGAAAAACATGGGAAAACATGGGGAAGACATGGTAAAAACGCAGAACCGTTTTAACGCACATTGATTGTGCCGCGTTGAAAAACTGAGGACCGCGGAAATGTCACATGACGAGAGGCCATGGGCCATGGCGCGTCCGAATGCCAATCGAAAAACCCGAAAGTTGGCAAACTTCCGACTTCGACTAAGACTTCCAATTAGGTAAAAGCACTTCCCAAATGGGATTTGATATCTTTCAATGTCTTGAATGTGTTTGATGAGGTTGGAAGATTCGTGAGAAGCTAGTCTAGCTGCATTTCCCAAGCGGCGGACGAGCTGGAGCGGAAGAGTAGAAGGTCCATCTGGCAGCTGCACCTGCCATATCTGCCCAAAGACATTGGTTTCTTCTGCTGGAGACACAAGAACTTGTTGCACACGGAAGCGCAAGAACATACCAAATGGATACAAATGGCCCGACAAGAACTCTGTACAAACTCAATCGGAGACATATGTCAACACTGAACAGGTTTATTCCTCCATGTTCGTCCTGCATGTCTCTTCGAAATGAAACTTGAAGCAAGAAATAGGAACAGAAACACATACTATGTAACTACTCCGCAGTTTCACATGAAACATCATGGAACAGTCGTAAGATCAACTAACAGCTTTGTATAGATGTCTGTCCAATTTCTTGAAACGTCTATAATAGTCTATCTGGTTGGTGGTATACCTACCCCTCTGAAAAATATGAAAGTCGGTTGGGATTATGAAAATCCCAATATATGGAAAGTCATAAAATTCATGTTCCAAACCACCAACCAGCAAACTATGTCTATAATGTTGTGATATGTTTTGTATGGAAATGGTGAAACCAACAAGCGTCGGGTTGGAGAAACTCCATTTGCCCCCTCCTGGAGCTGCATGCTTTGGCATGTCACTCCTGCGCAGAATGGCGTTGAATTCAGTGGTTTGTTGAGCTTTGGAAAGCTTTGGCAAGTCATGGAAAACCTTTGGAAAACCTTTGGACCTTTGGAAAACCTTTGGAATGTGTAAATCCGTATAAAGTGACAAGACATGCCCAGAGGTTCAGCACGGCAAAGCTTGGCAACATATCCAATACCTTCAAATACCAACCATATCAACATATCCATGAACGACATGGTCGCTGGATGTCAGTGAACATAGGGAAAGCGCGCGCAAGCAGAATTCTGTGAGCTCTTCCTAGAAATTATTGACTGGATGATCCTCTATTGCTGTGATAAAGCTAGGATCCCATACGTGCAAAGATCTTTGCCATTGTAATCTCAGCCTCACTTGGTAGAATCCAAAGAAATGTTTCCGAGGCATTTGGACAGGATGCCATCAGAATGCTTCCCGAAATTCATGTTTCATGTCACCCGGCATGCCACCCGGCATGCTACCAATGGTGACCATTCTCCTTGTGAAGGACGGGGCCGCGTGCCCCATTTGGCGCGCACATCTTGCGGGGACAGCCTGCCAAATCTGCCAAGCTCTTTCTAACACCGAATTCATGGCCTTTCATCCGTTTCATCAATCATAAACCAACCATAAACCAACCATGAACCAACCATGAACCAACCATGAACCACTGCCACGAGATCAGCCGTCGGCAAAAGATCAGCGATAAATTCGCAGCGCTCCTGCACACGATTCGCCATCCTGGAAGATCATCACTGCCAAGCTCGGGGGGAGCCTCCAGCGGAAGCCTTGGTCTGGAGATGCATGGGATTGCGGGTGAAATCAACATCAAATCTGCACACATTCGTCGCACCTGTCACCTCCAAAACCTAAATCTGAGATCGCTCAGGGACAAGCTGCATGGGGAGATAGGAAGCCTCAAATTGCGGGCGATTCTGCCAGCTGGAGGCAACAATAAGGGCATGAAAAACATGGTGGGGGCGCCTCTAAGAGGCCGTGCGTTTTTTCACATGGATATATTTCTCTTCAATGATGCTTCAAGGTTTCGCCACAACGAGAGCGGTTTTTCACAGATATTTATATATTGTGGGTGTGTCAAAAGTCATGGAAGGGTATGGAAAAATGAGGGTCTCGGTGTGATTTCACTGGTTTTTGTGGGACGAAAGCTACATGTTGGAAAAGGCAGCTGTACGCTTTTTCTTCTCTTTGTTTCAGCCGCTTTTGCGGCAAAGGTCTCCTAGACATTTGTACATGTTGTTGTGGCAATTTCTTCGCCACAGAAAAACCCAGACACATTTCATGATGTCTGTCTAATAACAAAATAATATATATATATATATATATGTTATAACAAAATAATATAAATATATAATAACAAAATGATATAAATATATAACAAAATAATATATATATATAATAACAAAATAATATATATATATATATTATAACAAAATAATATAAATATATAATAACAAAATAATATATATATATATATATTATAACAAAATAATATATATATATATTATAACCATGTGCAGCGTATAATATATATATAACTTGAAGTCCATCATCAATTTCTGACATGATGTTGAACAAAATACTATATATTATAACCATACGCAGCGTATAATATATATATATATAACTTGAAGTCCATCACCAACTTCTTACATGATGTTGAACAAAATACTATATATTATAACCATCTGCAGCGTAGCATATTTTTAACTTGAAGTCCATCATCAATTTCTGACATAATGTTGAACAAAATACTTGTATATCACAAACAACTACCTGGTAGGACACCTCTATACCCAAACCCGAACCCCACACCATCATCAATGTAACATCAACGTATTAAAACGTAACATCAACATATAATCAACATAACATCAACGTAGCAACGGGGCATGATCAAAGTAACATCAACGTATCAACAGTAGCCTCAACGGCTCCTCAATGTAGCATCACAGTATGATCAACGTAACATCAACGTAGCATCCACGTCGCATCACCTTGCACGCAAGAGATATGAACGTTATCACACCCCACCCCACCCCACCCCAAAAACCTCAAAAACGCACGGCCTCTTAGAGGCGCCCATTCCAAAAACATGGCATTGAAATTTGCAGAGTCCATGAGAGAAGCAAAGATGCCATGTTTTTCAATGGAGGGTGCAGGTTGGGGGCCACTGACCCGCTCAGCAACTGACATCTCCAGAATGTAGGGACTGTTTTCCATCCTGGCAGAGTTTTCCCCAGAAATTGCCAGTGCCTGATGAGCTGATGTCTAAGGCCATAGGATTCCATGGGCTTTGCGCCCCATCGGGAAGCAACACAGCAACAAAAGCGCAGCTGGCATACATGTATCATCATGTATCATCATGTATAAATATAATAATGTACATGTTTGTTTATACAATACCCATCTATCTATCTTTTCTCTATCCATCTATTGAGGTATCTATATTTGAAGCTTTGTTTCCAGACTTGTCCCATAATGGAGCAAGTCAAATAGCTTGGATTCTATGGCCAGCCCAATGAAACGAAGCTTCTCTGGTGCACTGACAATGTATGTTCAAGAATATTTCTAGAGACAAGGTCAATACTTTATCACATGTTGTCATACCTTTGTCATACCTTTGTCATACTTGTACTGTATCTACTTTTTGGATCTTGAGGGATCTTGCTGGTTGTTGAGTTCTTGCTGGACAAAGAACATCAAAGAACCCCCTGCTGTCGACATCTGTCGACAGTGCCACATCACCTTCCGCACATCTGGAGCCACCTGAAAGCACAACAAAAATAGTCAAAAATAGTCAAGATCATCAAGTATCACCAGATTCACCAGTATTTTTCTTGAACTGGTGAAAACTCAACAACTCCCGAGCCACCAAATGCCGTACACTGGACCTTCGTGCTGAGTCTTGGACCTTACCAGAAGGCCTCGGGCTGGGAACAACTCCCGCGGCCTCTGTCGATGCATAGCACCTGAAATGGTCACGACATGGTCACGACTGATGACAATGGTCAAATATTGTCAGGATGAAGATACACACCAGTAAATCAGTATAATAGTGCTTATAATAGTATATAATAGTGATGACAATTGTCAAATATTGACACACATCCCTAATCATCACTATTATATACGAAAAATAAGCATTGAACGCAGCTGTAAATCCTGAAATGTCCTGACTCTAAAGCACTGCAAAATGAAACACGATCTGTTATCGCGCTTTGGAAATTCATCGGCCAACTGAACAAAAACACCTACATAATCCTACATATCCATACATGTATAGTATACATATAGTATACACACACACACATTACAGTGCATTACATTGGATTGCATCACATCACATCGTAACATCACATCACATCATATTACATCACATATCTTACATGTATCACCTGTATCAGATCCATTAGATATATCACATAATATTACATATACGACACATATCATGTACATCACATGAATATTTATCCCACGTCCTAACGTCCATTGTCCCGCCCAGCGAGCTTTCTCAGCTCAACACCCCATGAAAAAATGCCTCAGGACATCACAGGTTTTAAAACTATGTAGGCGAAGCAAATTAAAAAAGCACCTCGAAACATGCAAAGAAAAACAGAGAAATCTCATGGAATCCCCTTACCTCCCGAATCTACCGTTTATATCTAATATATTTTAATATAGTATATGTCTGAAGTTCTGAAAGGTTTTCATCACTGGGTTTCAAGCTGGCTCAAGGCAAACCCGCCACTGAGATAACATTGGCACTGGCTCAGGCTCCAAAACGTGGACAACTGGCAGCTGCCAGGCAGCGTGGGGAGCATTTAAAAATTTATCATGAATCATGACGTTCCAAGATTCACTGGAGCTATCTCTAGCTTGTTGATGCTCATATGTTCACATAAGTCGCTGTGAACGCTCTCTTCCAATTGCTCGAAACTCAATACCGGCCCAGTTACGATGGATTGAATACTTTGATTGTACTGATTTGCCAGTTTCTGTCCGAACTCACACTTATGACTTATGATTCTAATTCTATAAAGTCTTGGCATGTCCTGCTTGTTTCACATACCAGACATGGTCTGAGAATGTCTGAGCCATGACTTTGGACGTCAGCGAAGTCTACGTCTCAAAGGTGTCCACAGTCGATTCAGCTTTCGTATACCTCTGCCTCGCACAAGCCTTGCCTTTGCTTGGTTTTCTATATTTTTCTATTGCATCCAGAGAATTCAAATGGGTGTGTCTGAAAATCACATAGACCCGGGAAAAGGATGGAAAATCAAACCTCGATTTTTTTCCAGTGTGATCTCCCGTGTGTTTCAGCAGCGAATTCACAGGGGAATTGAAGCCCTGGCAGCCGTGTGTTTCTTTCACGCATCGCTTGTGGCGCTCGTCTCAACGTGTCAAAGATCGCTACCATGCAGCTCCTGCAAAGGTGATCCTCTGACAACTGCAGTAGCAACTTGCTATGTTTTCAACCCAGTCACCAACTACCAACCACTAGTGACTTGGTAACAACTTGGTATAGCAACTTGGTATATCCACTTACATCAGTTACCAACTAGTCAATCACCAGTTTCAATCCACCAACCACTTACCAAGTGTATCTGGTGCATTGCTGGCACCTCACAAGCACTCCCAAGCACTCCCAAGCAGCAAAGCACACAAACATGTAGAGACAGCAATTGAAACATCTGGCACAGGTTGAAGCGAAATGAGCGCCTCATAGCGCTATCCCCTCACTCCAGTGACGTTGCTTTTCGTGTAGTTCAGAAGACACAGGGAACTGGCCTTTATATGTAGTTGTTCTCGATGTTTCTGGTAAATACCGTAAATTAAGTATGCTTCAGTCACAAAGTCCATTGCCTAAATCTGTCCAAGTATGTTATTCAGTATGGTCAAGTGCTACCTGGAATACACCTTTTCAGTCATTCTTTGCCACCTATATGGATCTGTATACATATATTATAGTGTATATATATATATATACATTAAATGGTGTAATATATATATATATATATATTACGTATATATGTGGAGATGAAAAATCCTTTCGTGTTTCGTTGAACGAAGACGGCGCCTTCTCAATGAGCTTCGTGTACGCCTTGGAGGCCCCAAATGTTTGTTCTTCCGATGTTCTTCCGATGTTCTACCGAGATGTCGAGGCTGTTGAGGCCAGGACGCTCTTCCCTCCCTGTTTGTTGAAATCTTCGATTTGGGCGAAATTCCTTCGCTTGGCTATAAGCCTCAGTGACTCAGTGGACCAAAAAATGTGTAGGGCATGGCATGACTGGAATTTAGCAGGACATCGGTGACATCGGCACAGCAAGAGACAACTGAAGCCTGTGTCAACACCTGGGGAATCCCAGAATCACCGAAATTCGGGGGATGGGTAAACTGGGCTCCACACTTCTCAAGAGCAGGGGGGTACTGGCCTTGCACACTGGCAAGCTCAAAAAGTGAACCGTGCAGTCTCACATGTGTTTTCTTTCACGAAATCAAAGGCGATTCTGAATCAGTCCTAGGAAAACCAGTCCTCATCAAATTGTCCATTGGTAAAATCATAGGAAAACCATTGGAAAACCATCGAAAATCATAGGAAATCATAGGAAAACCATTGGGTTTCTGGCCAACACAGTACCAACTGCCAGGTGCATCGCAAATGCGATTCTTCGGATCGGCCACCTCAGCTCGAATCGGAAGAATCACCACCATCAAGCGAGCTACATACGGCTCCCATTCTGGGGAAAATCATGAAAAAGGGACACAAGTTGCAATGTATATATCATGATATATCATGAGATTTCATATTTTTTCTAGATCATGATCAATTGATATCAATTGCAAGACCCTTTTTAAAAAAACAGCGTTGCGGCGAATTATATTCTGATTGACCCATGACGCATCCGCTTTTCTCCGCACTTCAAGCATCAGGGCACCATATCCTGACACAACCTGGTCGCACGTCGCTGGTGAAAAACGGGGCGTCGGTGTGCAAATTCCGAGGCTTGGCGAGCGCCCTACCCACTAAAAAAAACACAATCCCAAAATATGTCCGAACGACTAGGTAACTATGAAGGTAACTATGAAACACTGTAAACAATGGGATGATCATGGGATTATGATGGGATTGATGGTAAATCATGAATGGGACATCGTCTCTATATATATATATACATACCACCATTATAGCACTGAGGGCCACGAAACCACTTTGCAACGCGTTGTTACCCTCCTACGTCTTCGAAAAGCCGCCAGGCAGTCATTTGGGGCAGCACCAGTTTGGAAGAATGTGTCGGAGCAGATCTTTGGTTCAATGATTCAATGATGTTAGGATATGTTGACATAGTGGTGTATTAAACTTTAATGTATATATTTTAATATATTTTAACAAGACTGATGAATATGAGCAAGTTGCGATTTTTTGGTGTTACATCTGTTACATAGTTACGTTACGCAACATATAGTTACATTACCAACAGCATGGTCCAACATTGCTGCCCATGGCGGTTTCATGCTTGAAACCCTTCGGATCCCTCCGGATCCCGCCTGGTTCACAGCACTTTTCCAGGGCGCATGTGATGGAAGCCAAGCGAAGCTCATGGAGGCCAAGACACGCAGCGATGTACCTCGACAGTCGTCGTTTTTTGTTGATATGTCACCGTGACATCATGTTTGTTAAGTAATCAATCATATCAATCATATCAATAACGACGCAATGCTGTGTGGAAACTTGATATAATGTAACATAACGCAATGTAAGGTATAGTTTATAAAGGTAATGCAATGCATTATTGTTACTACTATTACCTTTATTCTTATTATGATTATGATTATGGTTATGGTTATGTATATATGAGTCCGGACTCCGGATCCCTGGCCCCCCCCCCCAATGGTATGGTCCCCCCCAAATGGTATGGTCCCCCAAGCTCACGCTCTCGGGAACACGGGACACGGGACCATACATACATACATACATGCATACAGACACACACACACAGACAAACATACATACCTATCTACCTACCTACCTACATACCTACATACCTACATACCTACGTACCTACGTACCTACATACACACGCACATACATACATACATACATACATACATACATACATACATACATACATACATACATACATACATACATACATACATACATACATACATACATACATACATACCTACATACATACATACATTACATTATATTACATTACATTGTATTACATTACATTATATTACATACATACATACATACATACATACATACATCCATCCATCCATCCATCCATCCATTACATTACATTACATTACATTACATGACATGACATTACATTACATTACATTACATTACATTACCATACCAACATACCAACATACCAACATACCAACATACCAACATACCAACATACCAACATACATACCAACAACATACCAACATACCAACATACCAACATACCACATACCAACATACCACCACCACAGGCCACAGGGGGGGGGACCAGAAGAACCATACCACCACCACAGGCCACATGGGGGGGGGGACCAGGGGGGGGGAGGGGGGGGGCTTTGGGAGTCCTGGGTCATATATATATATATATATATATCTTACCAGAGTAGTGTTTCAGATTTTTGAATTGTGAACAGAAAAATCGCTGTGGCCACAGATTGACCAACAAAGGAAGTTCGATGCGTTCGACTGGCATGGCCAAGCTGCCAGCAAAGCTTTGAATTCGAAAAGGCTGCGTTCGATGTGCAAGCTTCCCGTCAAAAACCACAGCCCTTCCAGCTTGATAGTGGTAAGTGACCATTTCGTTGGCATCCCACGGTCGAATTTCCTCGCAGCACAATGGCACAACGTCATCAGATGTTTTGGACTCCAGCTACAGTCTCTGCATGCTTTGGAAAAAACACACATCTCAACATCTTCGTGTTGAATCTGCCAGTGCCTTCAAGTTTCCTTCAAGTTGATGCGCACATAGATGCACAGGGCATCAAATGGCTATATTCAGCCATGTCTATAGCTATATATAGCTATATATATATGTATATGCTTATGCTATCCGCTGAGCGCTATGCTTATAGCCACTTTCTTAGCTAATTTAGCTACTTTCTTAGCTACTTCCAGCCAAGGTGCAAGATGTCCTTCAGATGGGAAACGATCTGGCCATAGGGGCATCAGTGCTGTAGCTGCTACTCCTCGAGGAATCTTTGGTGGACCAAAGTCCAAGTGAAACTTCGACAGATCGTCCATACAGTCACCACTTGCGACCACTAGAGAGGCTGCCACCAGAGCGAAATCATCCCCTAAAAATCGGAGCACATGCTGTCCCGCTTTGGCAAAAACCTCTAAGGTTGCAGCATCTGACGCCCAGTGCCAGGACATACTGGAAGGAAACGCTGCATTCAAGCCATCAGCACGAAAAAATGATCCAGTTGACTCAGTTGATTCAGTTGCAGTTGACCCTTGGGCTTCAATTGATTCAACGCTTTTCCTCCCTTGTCCCCGAAGCTTCGGTTTTGCGGTCTTTGGTGAAAACTGAGGAAATTCCCGGGTGAGGTATTCCTGCGCAATGCGTTGTAAAGGCTCCACTGCCGCAGAAGGGATTCGAACCACACCACAACCTTTGCGGCGAAGATCTTGACGGAAGCGCCAAGGGAAGAAGCGAGGCAAAGGCGTCAAGCTGCGCCGTGACCGCTTTGACTTTGACCACTTCGACCTGAGGAGTCGCAACGTGAGAGCGAGATGAGAAAAAATACCCAGAGTCTGCTTTGAGACAGCACGAGCTTCAGCACGAGCTTCAGCACGAGCTTCACCACTTGAAGCACTTGAAGCACTTGAAGCACTTCCCCTTCGACTTCGTGCTGTACTTCGTGTTACTCTACTTCTTTCGACTTGTCGTTTGTTTACCCAAGGTGTACGAAACCACATAGGAGCTACGCTACGCAAACAGGGGCCACCACAAGGCACCATGGCGAACCTCTCCATTCGCACTGAGCTAATCGATGCCAAATGGATCAGCTCCAGTGGAGCTTGAGCCACTTTTTTCAACCATGGCTGCCATGGTTTCAAAGCCATCAATGGCAGGGTGTTTTTACATCAATTTTACATCTATCTCATGTTGGCCCTTCCAATGTCTGTTTCTGTGTTACCATTCACCTCAGGTATAGGAAACGCGACAACACCTTGGATATTGTTGCCGTGCATTCTCAAGCTAGTGCACTGGACACGTCTTGATGGGTGGTCCCGGTATGTTTCGGTGATGTTTCGTGTTGATGTTCAATGATGGTCGGGCCCTCTGAGGATTCTGAGGCCTCAACCCAATCTTTGCTCTCTTGAGACACGTTCATCACTTTGTAAATGCGCATCAAGCCATGCTTGGTCGTGTGAACCTGGAGCAGCAAGAATCACAGATCACAGCACGAAGAGGGCTACAGCAGGGTGGCTAGGATGGTTGCTTTCCAACAAGGCTTTCAAGGCTTGAAAAAAAGGTGGACCAAGATGACCAAGATGACCAATGACCCAAATGCTGGGTCTCGGTGCCTCCTTGAAGAGCTTCTCATTCACTGAGACACCAGGACCTCATTGGCCACTCCACTTCAGAATACCGCAGGACATCGGAGAAAATCACAATGACAACGCGGTTAAACAGTCGGTTGACCAAAAGAAAAACAGTTTGGGCAAAGAAAAGCATTCGCAAACCAGTGACAACTGCGTGAAACATTCATCGTTGGAAAGCAAGAAAAATGTGTGACGTTTTTGGCTTCAAAGGCAACAAATTTCTGTAGACTCTGTGGACTCAGCAATTGCAGTCATTTGTGCCACAACAAATTTCTCAGAAGCAACAAATGGACGCTGCAGCCATACCGATGGGTTAAGCTCTTGGCTAACTTTGTGCTGGCAGAGTTTGTAGAGAAGAGATCTCGCCATCATGGGAGTCGGTGAATAATCCTCAGCGTGGAAAATCTGGCGTTGGCTTGTTGCATGGCATTGACATTCACCTGTTGCATGGCTTCCACGGAATGTCTGAGGCACCAGGCAGAGTAAAAGCTGAATTTGTTGCACTTGGGGTCGTCATCCCCGCAATGATCAGGGAAAACGGAATTGCCAATCCTGAATTGTTGGTAGACTCAAGCCAACACAAAGGCAATCAAAAGCACTCTGCCAAGAAAAAAACACAAGTAGAACAGGCGCAAAGAGAGGAAGATGAAGCGAAATGACATGAAATATAAGACTAAATATGATATCAAAGTGAAATGACCTCAAATTTACTGAATAATTTGTGAGTAATCTGTGATTTTTCTGTGAATTTCTGGGAGATTTGGCCATGTCTTCACGCTACTCAGGGCTTCACCTTGCCAAATGAGGCGATTTGGCCAAGTCATCCCCACCGCCACCAGCCCAGACCTCGCCGCATCCCCAAATGTCGACTTTCGACGATACAAACTGACTACGTTGTGACTTTCATGTTTTTGATTAGTCATTACTCATCATTGAATTGTCATTACTTATTTTAAGCTCGTGTTTTTAATATAACTTTCTGTGTTGCTCTTGTTTTGCTGTTGTACTAATACACTCTTCACATCTCTTCACCCCGCCAAGGAGACCCTCCTGGCCAAAGCCTACACGACATGGGTCTATTATAGCTCATCAAAGACGCCTCCAACGTGTAAAGAGCATCCTTTCAAAAGCTTTTGTTGACGTGTTTCTCTTGTATCATCGTGTATCTATGATTATCTATGGGCCTATGGGGCTGTTTTGCTTGGAGCTAGCGCGTTCATCGCCGTCAAGATCGGATCAAACGGCAAAGAGTAAGGCCAGAACCAGGACATAGTCTGCCAAATGGCGAATTGCATTGTGAGCCTTGCTGAAGCCAATCTGTCAACGCGTTCAGTGTGCCCTATAAGCCGGTCCAAAGTGTGTGACAGTCTGACCAAAACCTGGCTGTGACTTGGGTAACTTTGGGCAACTTTGGGCACAAACTCAAGCTGTTCGATCGTCTTTTCTCCAGGCCAAGTCTGCCCCGCCTTCTTCTCGCTGCTGGTCAAAGTACGGCCTTGGCGTCATGGCTTCATTGCACAAAGTGACTACGTGAATGTGTGCAAGCGCAACCGCAGCATTTGAGGTCCACAACGGCAGCACCAAAAGGGTGTGATTTGGGGTTGTTGCAGCAACCGAAGAGAGATCTAAACAGCACTAGCGTTGCGATCTAAAGAAACGAAAGCAATTGTTGATATTGTTGACATCTAAAGCCTCACACCCCTCTGACTAAAGCATGTCACTCAAAACAAGATTGACTCCCTGTCAAGTTCCCATCCCACGTGGAAACCCTGTGAGCACCGAAACTTGGACCAACATGCTTCATTTCATGTCATACATCCAAGTTGGTTGATGTTGGTTGTGTGGGAGGACCCGGGAAATCGATGGAAATCCATGGAAATCGTGGCATGATCTACCACGTTAATTAGTCTTCCTTTGAAGGCGCTTAATTAGGCCAAACTAGGCAGATGAAACGTTACCAGTGACCAATCAGATGGTCGATGGGTTTTTCCGCATTGCTACTGTTGATACCTCTCGACATTTGACTGGGGTCAGGAACCCAGGGTTGCGATGTGCTCATGGTTCCAGGTGTTGCCTCAACTTCCGGAAAAAAGTCTTGCAGATAGTGCGAGCTCCATGAGCTGCTCAGAATCCCTGTGACCCGGGCCATCCGCGATGGATGTGCGCTTCGCGATGCCTGTGATCTGGTATCCTTGGCTGGCTTTTGGCCACCATGTTCTCATGGTCATTGATATTTAAACGAAGAGAAACAACAAAGCTGCACATCTATCAATCCATATCAATCCATTACCGTCTAAGGTAAAACATGGTAAAAGATTCATATGATTCATAAGGATCCTTTTGATGAATGCTGTGGTAGAATTGCTGCTCAGGAACCGTAATCCCACCAAGCCATAACCCGTGAGTCCTGCTCAGGCAAAACAGCCGTCGCACGATGTCACACGTGCACGTGGAGTATGGGATGTTGAGAGTGTGGGAGGAATAACGGTTCTGTTGGTCTATCATGTTCTATCTCATGTTCTATCCTTAAACAGAAGACACGGTTCTGTTGAAAACGCAACGCGAAGAAATGACCAGAGCCTCGAAACTTCTAATGCTCACAAAAACTATGCAGATTTATATAGTAATTCTTCAAGGATCACATCAGATCACATACAACTCAAGTCTGGAGGCACTTGAACAATGAGATTCTTGTGCGGGTCAAAGTCATGAGTACTTTGAGTTTTTGGGGGAATAACTTCAGTACATGTTCTTTGCTGTTTTATTCTCAAAAACTCCACAGGTCCACATCTTCAAAACCAGAAATGAAGAGATGAGGGATGAGGAGAGAGGAGTTGAGCTGAAACACTGCCTTTTCTGACTCACTCCACTCGCTCCTTGGGTGTGTTCTCATCAATCCATTGGTAACCTCAGGGCTTACCGAAATCCAAGCGATCCGGCCAAGCGCGCTGCCAGTGTTGAAAAACAGGAACCCTTGGAACGATGTACACTCTGCGGCGCCTTTCAAGTAGTCATCCACAATAAAGTTCTGGCCTGTCCGCTTGTCTCGCCTGGCGAGAAAAGCGGCGTGTCTAATTAGTGACATATCAAGACACATATCAATCATATCACCATCACATGTAATGGGTCTAAGTTCCAGGCGACATGAAGACCACTTGAGGGTTTGAGAGGGACCTTATCACCGAGACGGATCCAGCCGAAAGGAGCCAGACTGGTGCAACAGAGCCTTTTTAAGTATGTTAGAAAACGAGCACGTGGACGGAAAACAAAGCACAGCCTCAATAATGGAATAAGCAATCGAAAGCAGAAAACATAAGGAAGAACTGAAAGCAAACAAGGCGGGAAGAAAAGCAAACGAACGTAGACTTCAAGTATGCAGAAGGACGAAACAACAGCCCAAAAAAATATAGAGGCAAAATGCAAAGACGGAAAAGCATGCAAGAGAAAAGGAAACAAAAGGGGCAAACGGACAAGAAAAGAAAGCAGACATGAAAACAAAAAGAAGACATAGAACAAAGCCAAAAGGAAAAAAAATATAGTTGAGAAACGGTTATATAAATTGCTGCTTGGTGTGTCCTTCCTTTAGTGCGTCATATCTTTGATCCCGTTTTTTGTTTGGATCTGTTGTTGTTTCTTGTTTGTTTTTGGGTTTCTTTATTTTACTGCTGCCACTGGCTGCCACTTAATTCAGGGTTGCTATTTGTGTCTTGATCCGTTTGTTGTGCGTTCATGTTCAAGTTGGAAAAAAAAACAACCAGAGCCGCTGACACAAAGCTAGACCTCGAATATGTCTTTGAGATTTCGGGCAGTTGACCACCGCCAGTGATTTTCTCCAGGATCAGGTAGCTGCAAAGTTCCAATTCGGGAAAAACTGTTGGGAGGCATCGCAAGAAATCGAAGCCAAACATGTCATGTTTATTAAATATAGAGAGAGAGAGGGAAAACATGGGAAAAGAGTCATTTATCGTAATACCGGTATTTATTATTATGTATTGATATTTCCTAACAGGTCTTAAGATATTTCAACATAACTTAATATGCCTCTGGGTAAATTACAATATTTCACTAACTTGAATAGTTGGGCCATTTGGGGATGATTCCCCGAATCCTAACCATGATTCCAGGGTTCGGTCGCAGTGAGGTCGTGATCAAATTTACCCAGATTTATGGATACCACTTTTATACCACTATTATAGATATTTCAACATAACTTAATAATAATTATCTATACCACTTTGAAAAATCCCTATTATATACCACTATTATAGATATGTATACCACTATTATATGCCACTATTATAGCTATTTACTTGGTGATATACATAGATAATGTAATAGTCCTAATATTGATTAATATGTCCAAGTAAATTTCAACATAACTTAAATATACATTGTATTTACTTGGTGATGGTTCCTGCCTCGTTCGTTGTTTTCTGAGCGCTTTACTTGGCGACCTGATCGCAGTGCTGGATGAAAGTCGGCACTTTCACCGACAGCGGGCTGAGAAACACAACCTGAAGCGGGATGAAATGGGATGGGGCTACCCCAGCTGGATGGTTTACCCATAAAAAATGGTGATTTACCCACTAAAAATGGTGATTTTCCATAGTTATGTTAGTCATTACCAGAGGCTAATTGTGGTAATTCATCACTATTTGTTGTACTCCGGATGGTTTATTGATGTTTATTGGGCCTACCAAAGTAGCTGGATGATTTTTGAATGATCACAAGGGGTACCCCCCCCAAAAAAAAATCGGCCCATGACTTGAAGGAAACCTCCACAACTGTCAATCGAGCAAACAAAGCTCCGCACATAGAACAGCAACACAACCGATAGCATAGCTCGGCCCACTAGGACGCTCGGATTGTTGTCCTGGCAGGAAGCAAGAGTTGGTGGGGTGGAAAAAGAACATTTGGGGATACCCCTATTTTAGGAAACCACCATATAGCTGAATATAACACCTCTATAACTGTACGAAGACTCCAAGTCTTTCCAAAACTTTCCGAGTCTTTCCGAGTCTTTCATGTGTGGAACCCGTGGAACCCAAACTGCAAACTTGGCGGCACACCAGCATTGTTCGAGTTTCCCGGTAGCTTACCTTGGGTCAACCGCCACACCAGGCAGGATGACGTGCACCAAACGAAAATTGGAAAGACCCTTCCATGAGCCAGTCCTGCTTATGATGCTTATCTACATCGATTGCAAATGGTTGTCTCACTGCCATGTGCTTCCGGACATGTGCGGACATGTGTATATATACAGAGTCAGAAACAAAGCACCCCAACGAGGATACAGGTATAATATATATATATATATATGTATATATACGTATAATATATTTTTTTTAATATTATGTATATCGTTTCACGGGGTTGCTCACATTGTGGCAAATACATTGTCAACGATCTCAGATTCTTTTCTACCCATTGATCCATGTTTTTTAGAATTGTCATGAACCAGGTCGCAGAATATTCCTAATGCTGCACCAATCGTATGAAGAATTATGAACCAAGGGAGAAGGAACCAAACAAGCAAGCACCAGAAACAGGTCAGAACATATTTCGATAAAATGGACCATTGCAATAGCAGCCTACAAGACGAAGCACATCAATGACAAGGAAAAATAGCAGGTCTGCTCTGCCTTTTTTTTGACCAACAGCAGCGGATGATGATGCCATGGGGTTGAAACAGTGGCATGTACTTGGTTGCTTTGGCAGGCAAACACGCCTGAAGTATTTGTAGTAAATCGGATTGACACCGCAGTAGATTTCGTAGATAGACTAAATACATCTAAATACGCCAGATAATGATAAAGCAGAAAATCGCATATGTAGAATGCGAAAGACCTATAGGTCTATAGGTGGACAAATAGACTAATGAATTGATGACATAGGCTAGAAGAGATGATGCAAGGGCAGGATGGATTAGAGGTAGAAAGAGGATCACCCGAAGTGAAGAGGTCAGATAGTTGGAGAGGTAAATCTACAGACGTAAACGTACTGTAGTAGGCAGGTAGACAAAATGGCACAAAAGTATAGCCAACAAACACCTGGACCCAGACACAGTCAGACACAGCCAAAGCAAGGAAAAAGGGATATATACATAGGTATTTAGACGGTATAGACGGTATAGATGTAATGTATATTAGTGTAGTATAGATGCAAAAACACGGTTTTTTATTAGATTTCATTGATTGTCTTGTCTCGTCCCTTTCAACATCGCCACTGGTCGCTGTATCAATGTGGTCTCTCTCCATGATGTTCCGCCATTCCTCTCCCCAAGGCCATGGCGAGATTTTCCTCCCTAATGGACTTGTAGAAATAGCCTGACATCAGCCGCAAGGTGAACGTCCACTGTTCATAGGCACTTTTCAGCAGGTGGATATGGTGGATCCAATAAAACAATGTAATTTACATCAGGATACACAAACTCCAGGCGCGAACAACCTTGATTTAGCCTACAAAATAAGGTGTTGAGCATCTGCACACATACTCATGTCAAGCCATGTTTCAACAATGTTTCAACAATGTTTCAACAAGATCTATGAAATCAAAGCTGTAAATAAATTTCAGCACTTTTTCAACCAACATCACTTATTATATCACCGGTTCTTTTTTCAACATAAAAAACACATGGAAAAAACTGTAGCGTTTTGAACCCGTTGTGGACACCCGTTGTTTTTTCAGATCGCTGTAGCGGTGGAACCCAAGGGGCGCACTTTGGAGAAGCCGCAACAGGTGGTTCGCTCCACCGGGCCTCTCATCCTCCTCGTATTCCTGGCGGATAAATCTCTGGCGAATCATTGGAGATATCGAAAGCAAAATATGTATATATATATATACATATGATATATACATATGATATACATATGATATACATATGATATATACATATTATGATATATTTATATGTAATATGTATATCTGTTCAAGAAAAAAGTGAAGAATAGTGACAATACATAGAGGATAGATAAGTATAGGCTGACAGAATACATGGCAAATCCACAATATGTGTGATCCAAAGACTCAAATCGAAGCCAGCCTCCAAGGTCCAGTCCACTTCTACCTGGAGTCGAACTATTTTCAGCAACTGGAAGAGCTTCAGGATGACTCCATCATGACTCCATGATGACTGAGGTGTTGGCTGTGTTGGTGGTGTTTCTTTTCCCTGTCTTTTTAGCCTCGCGAGGAAAATGTGGAGCGAACAGAACCATACAGAAACATACAGAAACCACTAGTACCTAGAAGTACCTGCAGTACCTACATGTTACATGTAAGTCACATGTAAGTCACATGTATCTACTAGGCCGTCTGGGATCATTCGTTCCCAAACGCTCCCATTTTGGCGAAAGCCGCTGGCCTTTCCGCTGTTGGCTTTTCCTTTCTCCGACTTCTCGGACTTCTCGTCCTTTTTCTCCTTGCTGCTATCGGGTCCCTTCTTTGCCTCACGTCGTTTTTACAAAGCTAAGATCAGCTAAGATCAGCTAAGATCAGCTAGGTCTGTTGTAATATTGCTGTATGAGTTGTATTCCAACTTGGTGAAAAGCTGGATGATTTGTATCATTTTGTATCACTCATCTGCTCGTGAAGATGTGCACCTCGGCTGGAACCGATGGCGGAGCATATCCTTTCTTTCCCAGCAGCAGCAGGAAGGGCTCAATGAGCTGATCTGCCACAAAGCCACACCTGGCATTGCAGACATGATCAGACATATGCTGTAATTGTGCTTTGCTTGTGAATCTGCGACTCAAGAGTTCCAAGAAACCCCCAGCAAGTTGCAACAAGTTTTAACAAGTTGCAACAACAAGTTGTTTCGCACATGTTTGAGGCTTTTTTTGAGTCTTCTCATTCCCGCGTAGTGACTTCAATGTCATAGAAATATCATTTCAACATGTCATAGACATGGCATAATTACGCTGATCTGGGTCAACAATTGTAACGACCTCACTGCAACCTCACTGGAATGATGGTTAGTGCAGTTTGTATAGAGAATCATCCCAAAATCACCTTATTTCAGGTGAGTGAATCATTATGATTTGCCCAGAAATTTCAAGGCCACAAGGTGGGACATGTCAATTAAGGCCGGAACCAAATCCCGCATGCCACTGAGACAATGGGACCGCAAATCAAGACAAGGCCTAAGAGTGTCATGGTTCAGAAATCTGGCCTGTTGGAAAATCAACCTCCAATTTTGGTCACAGCATAGCAGAAATGCAAAGCTAAGATGTAAAGAGGTGCGAAGATATGTTTCATGTCACAAGTAAATGATGCGCTTCGCATCTCTAGTCAGATCCTACATCGCAATGGGAAAATGACATTAATCCAAACAACTCGGGATTGACTCACTCAACACTGCTTGGGGACCTGTTTCCCACTTCAAACTTCAATTATTTTCTGTTCAGTTTGCATTGTATGAAGCTTGTCGTGACGCAGTATGGACTTCAAACAGGAAGATATGACACTGCGGTGACAGCATGTGGCAATGATTGGGATATATTATCTATATATATATACATTATATATACATTATATTACATCATATCATATCATATCATATCATATCATTACCAACAATATGCCATGCATCTGGCATGTGCACCGCACATGGCAATGCCTTGACACGACACGGTCATCACGGTCTAAAACCGAGGTCTTTCCGAGGCGTTGGCGTGACATCTTCCCAGAGAAGTGTTGCGCCACGAAGCCATAGAGACACAGAAGCAGAAAACCATTGTTGCGATGCCACAAACCTCGGGAGATACCCCAGAAGATCGGATACTATCGGATACCTGATGATTACTCATGGTTCATGCTAATGCTTCCATTATCAATATATATATATACATACATATACATATACATATACATATACATATACATATACATAAACATATACATATATATATATACATATAAATATATATATATATATATCCGGAAATATCAGTAACAGTTTATACAGCATGTGGGGCTCTGCAAAGGTTTGCAGTGAGACAACTGGGCAGCACGAGGCAGTTTTGGTTCCCCACTTACAAGGCCACCCAAGACCACGTAGTCCAAGGGCAAGTTCAGGTAGCTCGCGTACATGGAAGGGCTGGCCTTGCAATCCATCTTCGAACTTTTGGCTGGTGGTGCTATGTCTTCTAGAAGATTCTGCTAATACAGTTGAGGGCTGAAGTCACAGCAGTTTGCTTGTGGACAAACCGTTGAAAAGTCGCCACGACCGGTCACAGGGTCAAAGCAATCAATCTCCGAGATGATGGCTGGCTGATGTTCAGCAACAGAGTCGACCAAGGGATTTCCAGTCTTCGTGTGCTTGACGAACCTTGGACCAAATTTGACGAGAATTACCCAAATCTTGCATTCTACATGGGTGCAGATGAACGTTATAGTTTAAGCGTTGTAAACGATGCATGCGATGCATATGACGTACAACATGGCTGCAACAGTTTATCACCTTATTTGAGTTATTTTGTGCATAAAATGACTGCCTACAATGTAACTAAACCATACCATGCCCTACCATACCATACCTTTACTGGACTTGACATGACATGTATATACCTGCTACTTGTTTCCTGACAAAACCTTCTGTTCTATTAATCAGATTCTATACCCTCTGGCAGTTTAACATAACTATGGAAAATCACCATTTTTAATGGGTAAACCATCTATAAATGGCCATGTTCAATAGCTTTTTGTATGTTTACCAGAGGGTAAATTTCGCAGCATGACAGCCTCACAGCCTATCGCATGGAGATATCTGTCGGTCTCAGGGCATCCCGACAAGCCCCGTATCCGTGAGGAGATGGGGCCGAAGTACCTGCGAAAAATGTGGGCCCCAGGACACGACGTCGCAATGTCGGATTCAAAATGATTCACAATGGATTGGATTAAGGGAAAATTTACAGGAAAACCCCATGTTTAGTGGGAAAATCTATGGTTTCCTGTAAATTTTCCCTTAATCCAATCCATTGACAAAATGATTCACCACAAATGATGAAGACGTGCAGACAAAAAAACCTCTGTGTAGATGCCAGATTCGAAAAATTACGTAACACCGCAAATGAAGAAATAAAAACCTCTCTGCATTACACACGTAGAGATGCAATGATATGCATGTAGAATCTGGCAGAGAGGTGATGTTCATTTCTTGTAATCATATTGCTTATCCCTCCCACAATTCGAACAAGTTTGTCAGATCTGCTGACATAGTCTCGCAGCAAATCGTGAATCTGTCTGGCGTTGATCTTTCCCCAGACCATCGGGCGGAATACTTCCCAACCGCCAAACAATAAACCAACTTAAAGGGGTAACTTGTTGTTGTGCACCATTTTGTCTTGATTAATTTCGATGACTGGACCGGCAGTATCTGCACTTCCAACTCACAACAAGATCAGTACAAGATCTTGGAGGAAAAAATCCGGCTCTCAAAATAACAGATTCACAACAAACAAGGATAAAAAAAAGGTACGAAAACATATACAACAGTTGTAAAAACAACTACAACCATCCAAAAAAAGGATGAAAAAAACTCTGAAAAACCGAGCGATGCGCAGCCGATGCGGCGCGGGTCACCCAGTGGGGTAAAGAGCAGCGCAAACCAACGCTGTGACAACCACCAGCGCCGCCATAACCTGAGCCACAGCCGTCGCCGACTGAAGGACTGGAAATATATATTTGTGCATGTATGATACACTTTACACTAAGTTTGACACTTTCTGACACTATTTGACACTAGTTGACACTTTGTGACACTAGTTGACACTATTTGGCACTCTTTGACACTAGTTGACACTTTGTGACACTAGTTGACACTATTTGGCGCTACTTGACACTAGTTGACACTTTGTGACACTAGTTGACACTATTTGGCACTACTTGACACTAGTTGACACTTTGTGACACTAGTTGACACTATTTGGCACTCTTTGACACTAGTTGACACTTTGTGACACTAGTTGACACTATTTGGCACTACTTGACACTAGTTGACACTTTGTGACACTAGTTGACACTATTTGGCACTCTTTGACACTAGTTGACACTTTGTGACACTAGTTGACACTATTTGGCACTACTTGACACTTTGTGACACTAGTTGACACTATTTGGCACTCTTTGACACTAGTTGACACTTTGTGACACTAGTTGACACTATTTGGCACTACTTGACACTAGTTGACACTTTGTGACACTAGTTGACACTATTTGGCACTCTTTGACACTAGTTGACACTTTGTGCTACTTGACACTAGCTGACACTTTGTGACACTAGTTGACACTTTGTGACACTAAGTTTGACACTATTTGGCACTATTTGACACTTTGTGACACTAGTTGACACTATTTGGCACTCTTTGACACTAGTTGACACTTTGTGACACTATTTGGCACTATTTGGCACTATTTGACACTATTCGGCACTTTGTGACACTAGTTGACACTTTGTGACACTACTTGACACTAGTTGACACTTTGTGACACTAGTTGACACTATTTGGCACTCTTTGACACTAGTTGACACTTTGTGACACTAGTTGACACTATTTGGCACTACTTGACACTAGTTGACACTTTGTGACACTAGTTGACACTATTTGGCACTACTTGACACTAGTTGACACTTTGTGACCCTAGTTGACACTATTTGGCACTCTTTGACACTAGCTGACACTTTGTGACACTAGTTGACACTATTTGGCACTACTTGACACTAGTTGACACTTTGTGACACTAGTTGACACTATTTGGCACTACTTGACACTAGTTGACACTTTGTGACACTAGTTGACACTAGTTGGCACTACTTGACACTAGTTGACACTTTGTGACACTAGTTGACACTATTTGGCACTACTTGACACTAGTTGACACTTTGTGACACTAGTTGACACTATTTGGCACTACTTGACACTAGTTGACACTTTGTGACACTAGTTGACACTATTTGGCACTACTTGACACTAGTGACACTTTGTGACACTAGTTGACACTATTTGGCACTACTTGACACTAGTTGACACTTTGTGACACTAGTTGACACTATTTGGCACTCTTTGACACTAGTTGACACTTTGTGACACTAGTTGACACTATTTGGCACTACTTGACACTAGTTGACACTTTGTGACACTAGTTGACACTATTTGGCACTACTTTGACACTAGTTGACACTTTGTGACACTAGTTGACACTATTTGGCACTACTTGACACTAGTTGACACTGTGTGACACTAGTTGACACTATTTGGCACTCTTTGACACTAGTTGACACTTTGTGACACTAGTTGACACTATTTGGCACTCTTTGACACTAGTTGACACTTTCTGACACTAGTTGACACTTTCTGACACTATTTGACACTAGTTGACACTTTGTGACACTAGTTGACACTATTTGGCACTCTAGTTGACACTTTGTGAGACACTATTTGGCACTACACTTTGTGACACTAGTTGACACTATTTGGCACTACTTGACACTAGTTGACACTTTCTGACACTAGTTGACACTTTTGACACTATTTGACACTAGTTGACACTTTGTGACACTAGTTGACACTATTTGGCACTACTTGACACTAGTTGACACTTTGTGACACTAGTTGACACTATTTGGCACTCTTGACACTAGTTGACACTTTGTGACCCTAGTTGACACTATTTGGCACTCTTTGACACTAGTGACACTTTGTGACACTAGTTGACACTATTTGGCACTACTTGACACTAGTTGACACTTTGTGACACTAGTTGACACTATTTGGCACTCTTTGACACTAGTTGACACTTTGTGACACTAGTTGACACTATTTGGCACTACTTGACACTAGTTGACACTTTGTGACACTAGTTGACACTATTTGGCACTACTTGACACTAGTTGACACTTTGTGACACTAGTTGACACTATTTGGCACTACTTGACACTAGTTGACACTTTGTGACACTAGTTGACACTATTTGGCACTCTTTGACACTATTTGGCACTATTTGACACTAGTTGACACTTTGTGACACTAGTTGACACTATTTGTTGACACTATTTGGCACTACTTGACACTAGTTGACACTTTGTGACACTAGTTGACACTATTTGGCACTACTTGACACTAGTTGACACTTTGTGACACTAGTTGACACTATTTGGCACTCTTTGACACTATAGTTGACACTTTGTGACACTAGTTGACACTATTTGGCACTACTTGACACTAGTTGACACTTTGTGACACTAGTTGACACTATTTGGCACTCTTTGACACTAGTTGACACTTTGTGACACTAGTTGACACTATTTGGCACTATTTGACACTAGTTGACACTTTGTGACACTACTTGACACTATTTGGCACTATTTGACACTAGTTGACACTTTGTGACTAGTTGACACTATTTGGCACTACTTGACACTAGTTGACACTTTGTGACACTAGTTGACACTATTTGGCACTACTTGACACTAGTTGACACTGTGTGACACTAGTTGACACTATTTGGCACTCTTTGACACTAGTTGACACTTTGTGACACTAGTTGACACTATTTGGCACTCTTTGACACTAGCTGACACTTTCTGACACTAGTTGACACTTTCTGACACTATTTGACACTAGTTGACACTTTGTGACACTAGTTGACACTATTTGGCACTCTTTGACACTAGTTGACACTTTGTGACACTATTTGGCACTATTTGGCACTATTTGACACTATTTGGCACTTTGTGACACTAGTTGACACTTTGTGACACTAGTTGACACTGTTTGGCACTATTTGACACTAGTTGACACTTTGTGACACTAGTTGACACTATTTGGCACTAGTTGACCCTAGTTGACACTTTGTGACACTAGTTGACACTATTTGGCACTCTTTGACACTAGTTGACACTTTGTGACACTAGTTGACACTATTTGGCACTAGTTGACACTATTTGACACTTTGTGACACTAGTTGACACTATTTGGCACTACTTGACCCTAGTTGACACTTTGTGACACTAGTTGACACTATTTGGCACTACTTGACACTAGTTGACACTTTGTGACACTAGTTGACACTATTTGGCACTCTTTGACACTAGTTGACACTTTGTGACACTAGTTGACACTATTTGGCACTCTTTGACACTAGTGGACACTTTGTGACACTAGTTGACACTATTTGGCACTATTTGACACTAGTTGACACTTTGTGACACTAGTTGACACTATTTGGCACTACTTGACACTAGTTGACACTTTCTGGCACTAGTTGACACTATTTGGCACTATTTGACACTAGTTGACACTTTGTGACACTAGTTGACACTTTCTGACACTATTTGACACTAGTTGACACTTTGTGACACTAGTTGACACTATTTGGCACTCTTTGACACTAGTTGACACTTTGTGACACTAGTTGACACTATTTGGCACTATTTGACACTAGTTGACACTTTGTGACACTAGTTGACACTATTTGGCACTAGTTGACCCTAGTTGCCACTTTGTGACACTAGTTGACACTATTTGGCACTACTTGACACTAGCTGACACTTTGTGACACTAGTTGACACTATTTGGCACTCTTTGACACTAGTTGACACTTTGTGACACTAGTTGACACTATTTGGCACTCTTTGACACTAGTTCACACTTTGTGACACTAGTTGACACTATTTGGCACTACTTGACACTAGTTGACACTTTGTGACACTAGTTGACACTATTTGGCACTACTTGACACTAGTTGACACTTTGTGACACTAGTTGACACTTTCTGACACTATTTGACACTAGTTGACACTTTGTGACACTAGTTGACACTATTTGGCACTAGTTGACCCTAGTTGACACTTTGTGACACTAGTTGACACTATTTGGCACTACTTGACAGTTGACACTGTAGTTGACACTAGACACTAGTTGACACTTTGTGATTTGACACTATTTGGCACTACTTGACACTAGTTGACACTTTGTGACACTAGTTGACACTTTTGGCACTACACTAGTTGACACTTTGTGACACTAGTTGACACTATTTGGCACTTGACACTTTGTGACACTAGTTGACACTATTTGGCACTACTTGACACTAGTTGACACTTTGTGACACTAGTTGACACTACTTGGCACTACTTTGACACTAGTTGACACTTTGTGACACTAGTTGACACTATTTGGCACTCTTTGACACTAGTTGACACTTTGTGACACTAGTTGACACTATTTGGCACTACTTGACACTAGTTGACACTTTGTGACACTAGTTGACACTATTTGGCACTACTTGACACTAGTTGACACTTTGTGACACTAGTTGACACTATTTGGCACTAGTTGACACTAGTTGACACTTTGTGACACTAGTTGACACTATTTGGCACTCTTTGACACTAGTTGACACTTTGTGACACTAGTTGACACTATTTGGCACTACTTGACACTAGTTGACACTTTCTGACACTAGTTGACACTATTTGGCACTATTTGACACTAGTTGACACTTTGTGACACTAGTTGACACTATTTGGCACTCTTTGAGTTGACACGTTTTGACACTTGTTGACACTACACTTTGACACTATTTGGCACTATTTGACACTAGTTGACACTTTCTGACACTAGTTGACACTATTTTGACACTTTCTGACACTCTTTGACACTAGTTGACACTTTGGCACTATTTGACACTAGTTGACACTTTCACTACTTGACACTAGTTGACACTTTGTGACACTAGTTGACACTATTTGGCACTACGCTATTTGACACTAGTTGACACTTTCTGACACTAGTTGACACTTTCTGACACTAGTTGACACATGACACTATTTGACACTATTTGGCTTTCTGACACTAGTTGACACTTTCTGACACTGTTTGACACTAGTTGGCACTTTCTAACACTAGTTGACACTATTTGACACTAGTTGACACTTTCTGACACTAGTTGACACTTTCTGACACTAGTTGACAGTAGTTGACACTTTCTGACACTATTCGACACTTTCTGATACTAGTTGACACTTTCTGACACATGTTGACACTTTCTGACACTAGTTGACACTAGTTGACACTATTTGACTAGTTGACACTTTTTGACACTAGTTGACACTATTTGACACTAGTTGACACTTTCTGACACTAGTTGACACTTTCTGACACTATTTGACACTAGTTGACACTTTCTGACACTAGTTGACACTTTGTGACACTAGTTGACACTTTCTGTCACTTTCTGACACTAGTTGTGACACTAGTTGACACTATTTGACACTAGTTGACACTAGTTGACACTTTCTGACACTAGTTGACACTTTCTGACACTAGTTGACACTAGTTGACACTGTTTGACACTATTTGACAATTATGTGTGCTATTTGACGCGATTTGACGCTGTTTGACACTATTTATTTGACATTAGTGGACACTATTTGACAATTATTTGAGGCTATTTGACGCTCTTTGACACTATTTCATGCAATGTGATTTGACACTATTTGACTATTTGACACTATTTGACAATATTTGACATTAGTTGACACTATTTGACAATTATTTGAGGCTATTTGACGCTTTTTGACACTATTTCATGCAATTTGATTTGACACTATTTGACTATTTGACACTATTTGACGCTATTTGACAATATTTGGATATATTTGGCACAATTTGACACTATTTGACACTATATTGAAAATTATTTGACAATTATTTGATGCTAGTTGACTGTCATTTCAAATTCATTGAAACCAGTTCTGGCTCAAACCCAAGTTCTTCGGTGGCAAATGGCCAAGCGATGTTGTTTGAATTTCGTTTGAGCTGAGACATTCACTTATGAGGCAAGTGAAAGTGCAATAAGAATAATAGAATAAGCGACATTCTTTGGAAAAAAAAACACAATTTCACAGACTGTGCATCTGACTTTGATTCGGAAGACCGCAAAGTCAAAGGCAGCCATCTGTCGCCTCCATGATCTGAAGGACTCTAAGCAGGAAATTGCGGGTCCCACAGCACTTCCAAATTCTCAAACCTTCCAGCTGCAACTCGGTATACTCGGTGCATGGCGCAACAGGACACCCGGGACACCCGGGACACACCTTCGCCTTTGCCAATCGCAGAAGGCAAGCACTTGATAGCCGACAAACACCATCAAGGGACCTAACCTGGCGAGACAAGGATCGGCGTGAAGAGTTGACCATCCACATTGACGGTGCAAAAAAATATCATCAGCTCCTGGCTGTTCCACGGAGCGCAGCGGTTGTAAACCAACCACTGGAACCTGCATGGCTCCTGCTGTCCCCACCTGGCTTCACTGTGGAAACTTCGCACTTTCCATTCTTTAGATATCTTTAGATTCTCGAACTCAGGGCCATGCTATGTAGAAGATGCTGTAGGCCTTGTGCACCTGTCGAAAAGCACAACGGTGCGTAATACGTGTAATACGTGTAATGCGATGTGATGCAATCCCATCTGGCCATACGCCATGCATTGCCATTGGGCCATGCATTTCTCCCTGTCTTCCTGCCCCGCTCAACTCTGAAGTTGCTAAGTTTCACAACTCGAAATTTCTCGAAGAGTTACAATAAACCCGTCTTGCGAAGACTTCTAGCTTTAGGGCACGGTTGTATTCGGAAACTCCCAGGAGGGGTGTCATGGAAACTACTGGCATGATCTGCGAGAGGTCAATACTGCACAAAGCTGAAGCTCATTTTCCCTGTCACTTCTCAGCTCAGAGAACGGTTTTAGCAAAAGCAGCACAGCTATGGTTTATTACAATAATTCAAAGTTACTATGCCAATCATAGCTGTGTTCTCAGGCTTGGAACATTCCGAACATGTGATGACATGAACAAAGGGGGTAGCGGATTTGATCCCTTGGAATCTAATCCCTTCAATGCTTCCTGAATACGACGGAGCAGTTTCTGAATACGGCAAAATAGCTGCTCGACGCAGTAGTTTCTGAATTCCCAGTTTCTGACTCCAGTGGAGTTTCTGAGTCCGACCAAAAACCTCCAGGTTTTAACATGTTTAACGGAAAAAAACAGGCACTATCGCCTTCCCCAACTCGTCTCCAATCATTTGGCCAAAGAATGTGGGGGCAAAAGCTGGGACTTTCAGATGCTTCACAATGGAGGACAATGGAGGATCAGCAAGTAGCAAATGTAGCAAGTAGTACGCCCACAGCTTTGCGTTGGGATTGATCGTCGCCACAGGTAGTTATCAAATCGAGAACGACCGTCTTGAAAGATCGTGTTAGATTCTGAAAGATTGAGTTCATTCAATATCTTCATAGTCACCATTAGTCACTGAATATGCCAGTGTTCACACTGGGATAACTGGATAAAAATGAGGTAACTTAGGTCATTCGCATGTCATTAGGATGTTGTTTTGCTGGTTGTTTCTGAGCTCAGAGCCCCCGAATTGAAGCGCCCCAAAGCTGCCAAGAGAGCTGCATGGAGCCCAACCCTGGGCACAGGGTGGAGGTCATCGGCAAAGACTGGAGAGGGACAAAAAAGCATCTACAGACAACATATATTATATATTATATATTAAATATTATATATTATTATATATTATATGTTATATGTTTATAATATATATATATATACAAAACCCCGGGTTTTGGTCCGAAACCTCGGGTTTGCATCCGAAAGTATGGGTTTCCGACTGAAACCTTTATTTTTAACGGTTCTTGGCTATGAAGGTATATATGGTATATTGTCTTTTATATTCAAATTAAGATGAATCAAGATGAGACTCTCTGAATACAAATGAAATCACCGCAAAGCCTATGACATCTGAGCGGCTATCTTCATCAACTGCCAAGGTCTGGACATGTTGATCACAAAAATGTATCCACCCCAAGCCTTGTCTGGACAGTTTGCACTCTGCAGAACCGCAAAAAACATGGAATGAATCCAGCACTCCTCAGTGTTTATCTGAGGACTGTCTCGTACAATCTTCACCAGCAGATTTCTAAGCTGTCAACTGCCACCATGTAGAAGTAGGAGAGGCCTTCGCCGGAGGCAGCGTTCAGATTTCCGAATTGAGTTCATAAAAGAAGAAAGAGGAAACAAGGCAGCCACGAGGCAGCCACGAGGCAGCCAAGTGGCACTGGCCATCGACAAGACTTGCGACAGAAATTTTGTTGCCAGAGCCTGCAAGTACGCTGATGGGCCAGTGTGAGGGAGTCCTCACACACAAGAGCCACCTGAAATCAGCACACCAGTCCAGTACTCGTGAAAAACATCTGTGACTTGTGAATGCAATGCCCTCTCTGTCACAGCAACTTGTTGGATCTGGATGTGCTTGGTCTCCGAGCAACCAAAAAGTGGAGCAAATAGCAGTGACTGCAACTGCTTCGTTGTCGAACTCCCCTCCGACAGACCTGAAAGGCACTTGGTCTTGATCGGTTGGACACAAAAGGTTCACAATCCTTTGTCAGTTGTTCACAATTAAGCAGTGTTACCCCTGTTGCTTGATTTTTTCTCAGGGGGATTACATAATACATATATATATATAATGATTATATATATATGTATATATATTTATATATATAATACTAGCCTTCACAAAAATGGGTGACGATTTCTGATGTCCATCGCCTCATGAGGTGAGCGGGAATCACAGCCATGATCATCGTTGCTGCAACGCCAGCGTTGACCTCACAGATCCCAAAAAAGGCCATTTTGAGGTGGAAATCTATGGAAAATCTATGGAAAATCCATGGAAAATCTATGGAAATCGGGAAAATATGGGAAAGATATGGGAAAATCTTCAACAAATGGAAAAATCTTGGGGAAATCTATGGAAGATGTGTAAAAAAAAATAGGTGGGAAAAATATGGGAAACAATGGTGGGAAACATGATGAATGAGACTGAGATATTTGACAAATACTTGACAGCAACCTTGATATTTGAGATTTCGGCACTTCGAGAGATCTCATATGTCAGGAGGCCCGTGAAGATGGACCTCACAGCTAAAACGCACGCACAGCTGCTTAGCTTTCACAGAATCGTGGCATCATGGCGTCGCATCGTTAAGGGCCCGGCGCGTAGGTGCCAAACCACGGAGGAATCATGCAACAAATATCATTGAGACCTCAAGGCGAGACCCATGTAACCCATGTAACCCATGTAACCCATGTAACCCATGTAACCCATGGAAAAGGCTCATGTCAATGCCCATTGTAAACTCAATGTTCCACGAGCACCATCCCGATTTCTGCCACTTGAAAAAACTCCCAAGAATTGATCAAAGCTATTCCATGCTATTCCACTGTGGAAGAGCCTCTTACCATGCCGGACTTCTCCTTGTTCTCACTTACCTTCTGGTCTCTCATAGTTTCCACTACGGATTTTCACTGTGGTGCTTTTTCTTTCTGGCTATTTAATGATATTGGATCTCAACGCTCTTAGTAGTCTACTCACGCCACACTAACTCCGTGGGTTCCACTTCCGCACCCTCTTTAGTGGATGATACACAAGCTACACTTCAGTATGCTGCCAGTTTGCTCAGTAGTTGAGCCAAAATTAAGGCAAGAGTTAAGAACTATCGTAACTATCATGAATATTCATGAATTATCTGCACAAAAATGTTCCTGTTAAAGGAGTCAGAGATAGTCAGAGAAGAAGCGAAGTGGCTGGAATCGACAGGCTCCAAGTGCTGAACTCATTGGTGTGAACTCATAGCTTTGCTTGATGGAAGGCCTGAAAATTTTCCAATCGAAGGCTTCCAGTCGATGGAAATAATGATGGAACAATATTAGGGACAATGCCATATGCCATCCATTCTGCCATCTGCCATCATCTGCCATCTATTCTCACAATGATTCCGCTTTCGAAAGACTCTTGGGTCACACATCAGCCCCCGGCAAAAACTTCCAGCCGCTTTGTTTCAGAGAGGAGATGAATGGCCTGGCAGCGCTATGAGATCTATGAGGAAATCCGCTAATTTTCGTCGCTCATCTGCTCTCGCTATGCTCTCGCTATGCTCTCGCTATGCGCTCCTCAAAGCCAACACGAAAGATGGAGTTTGGACTTTGAATTCTCCAATCTTTTTCATCACCTCAAAGCGAAGCGCACTAAAAATTCTCCGAGTAAAATTGGCTGGAAATTGGATGGATCCGCTTGGAAAATTTCACGAGTTTCTTCATGTTTCTTCATTTGCCAATGTCATAGAATTGGATGATGGGAAAATTTACAGGAAACCCCTATATTTGATGGTAAAAATAGTAAAAACCATGGTTTCCGGTTAAGATTTTCCCTTAAACCAATCCAGTGACAATGTGTTCTTTGATAAACTTGTGATCAGTTCAGAAATTCCTGAGTCCAAGGCCTCCCAAATAGCTACTCCTGTGACCTGCCAAAGAAAAAAGGCCATTGCTGTGACGCCGTGACACAGCCAGGTCTAGCATTGGTCCCTCGGTCCATAGGCCTGCATTCCTGGATAAATCCTGGGCCAACAAATGTGTTTTCGATGTGGATTTACCCGGCCTGGTAAACACACAAAAAACTATGGAACATCACCATTTTTCCATGGGAAAACTCACTATAAATGGCAATTTTCCATAGCTATGTTGGTTTACCAGAGGGTATCATGATTCATGATAATTCATGATTTATCCATTGGTGAAGCCGCTGCAAAAACTGAGCTGCTGACGTCGTGCCAATGGGGCGTCCTAGGGGGTACCATGACTCGTAGTCATACCACCGCAGAAACTTGTACCTGCAGCTTTCACATCTCACGGCTGCTAACAGCCTCACAAAACACAGCAACTGCAGCGTATGGCATAGGATCCATGGTGCTGGTATATATATACTAACATAAAGGGGGTATATTGATGGTAAAATATGGGATCCATGTTACCATATATAGCAGCACCATGGATCCGTCATGGGTATGGCATAGTACAGCTGACAGCGAAAAGTGATGAAACCTCTTCGTTGGACGTACAGCTGACGGCACAATCCATGTTCCGCCAGGTACTCTGCAGCGCGGTAATTAAACCAAGGGTCGAACCTGTCGCGCGAAAAGTCACCATGGGCAGTTTTCAATGGATTGTTTAAAGGGAAACTCTACAGGAAACTACAGATTTTCCCATTAAATATGGTGCTTTCCTGTAAATTTTCCTTGAAACCAATCCATTGAATTTTGGTATATTTTGGTGAGCATCTCTGAGCCGTCTACTCGTGAATAATGTAGCCGAAATCCTGCGACTTCTCTCCACTGCACAAACGTCGACACTGACAATGGATTCAATGGATGCAACGGAACTATCACAGGGCGCGGTTCTGCCCACCAGGCCTGTCTTTACACTGCATTTCATATGAGCTCTATAGTGGTTTGCAATGCTTTTCACTTCATCAGTCTTCATCTTGCAGCTTGCCATTCGCAATTTCAAGACTCCAAATGTCTCTGGCAGCTACATCAGGCTCTTTGGGTAGTCAAGATGCAAAGCACGCGACGTGTCATGCTTAGGAAAAACCAACGACCCCGTGACCCCGTTGCTATAAAGACATGATCAGGTCCTTGATTGGATAGAGTCGGATGTCGTAAGCTGCATAACATCCTCAACACTCCCCACGACACATCACAACACAGACCTCGACCCTGGTTAGAACCAGCCGTAAGGCGGAGAAGCTGCTTGTTTCACAAGCCCATGTCTTGCACTTCTCAAAACACCTACAGTACCTGCAGTAATTATTCTGTATGTGTATGTATTTGTGGTACATGAAGAAATTGTGTAAAAAAATCTGTGAATATGTTTGCCTATTCAGCTGTAACATGTGCATTCTGTGTATATCCGTGTCATCATCATCCTTGCCATGTTGAATCCGCCAGGGTTCCGTAGAGAAGAAACAGGATTTGGAGAAGCACGAGGACCTCACGAGTCCGTCAGGTCGCGACGAGCGGCTGCAACGGCTGCAACGGCTGCGGATCCGGCTGCGGATCGAGCTCCCCACAGCTTTGAAAGCAAGTCTCACCGGAAGCAAAGCACTCCTCAGATTCCACTCCGAGAATTCCAAGTGCGCCGGATGCCTGAATTCTTCATGGAATTTCATGGAATCTCATGGAATGTCATGGAATTTCTGGTCGTTTTGTCTAGCATCCCAAGGAGTCATCTTACAGGATTGAACAAAGAAAAGTTGCTGGGTCAATCCCCGACAATGTAAGAAGAAAGCATGGAACCCATTGGAACCCATTGGAACCCCTTGGAACCCGCATCTTCCGAATTCAACGAATTCTGCTTGGTGTTTCGCATACTCCTTGAATTTCGGTGATCCTGGCAACTTTCCGCTAGGAGAATGGAACCTTCCTTTTCACTGGGAGGCACGGAAGCCAACCCTGAAGCAGGAGAAATCAGAGTATGATAGCGGATAGGGAGAAAAAATTAGAAAAACACTTAGAAAGAAACAGAAACTCTGCATGACCTCACATGACTTCTGCCTTGACAAGTTCAAGCTCTGTCCCTGCGCTCTGAGATGATGACATTTCTGCCTCGCGGCACCTGCCAACTGTCAACTTTCCAGCCTTGTTCCAGCCCTTTTAGGCCGTTGAATCCATTGCACAACATGTTCTCACAATGTTTTCAAAGCTGCCTAACCAAAGCCTACCGGTTCGGTTGAAGTTCTTTCCCAATGGCTTCCTCTCCCTGTCTTGTCCTGCCATGTATCCTTAGTCTCCGTCTTACCCAGTAGTCCTTCTTTCGTCTATTGACGCAATGCCGGGCACTGCGCAGTAAAAACTTCATCCTCCATCATCCTATCCCTCGTCCAGTGTGTGTTTCATCCAAGGTCTCCAGTGTTGTTGTTGCATTGGTTTTATCTGCATGACGTGCCTTCAGCGCCGACACAACACCCTCCCGCGCCCATGAAACAAAATTGAGCCGCAAAATGCTTCGGTGCACCGAGGCTGCCATCAGGTGCAACGTGGCGGCAGTTGGATGATTTGGATCGCAGAACATCGCAGTCTCGAGATCAAAGAACGCCATCAGGGGGCGACGCCGTGGCCGCCATGTTTTCGGATGCTTTGGTGATTTACCAAAGTTTTTGGGCCGTGAAGCCTGGTGAATTTCTGAAACCTATTGAGCCTAGCTTTGAAATCTGCCTCGTTTGAGCTCCAGCCAGCTCTCTGCGAAATGTACATTTCGAGCTCAGCAAGGAAAGCTGACAGCGCCGGTGCACAAATGCACCAAAAGAGGGACCACATGTGCGCAAGTATGCGTAAGTTTGGGTAAGTATGCGTAAGTTTGCATATAAGTATGCATATGTACAGTATGCGTAAGTATGCACAAACGCAAAATGCACACAGTGCCTTCCATTGATGCACACTGGATGCACAGTTGCAGCAGTTGCATCCTGTGAACTTTCCTTTGACTCTTTGACTCTTTGACTCTTTGACTCTTTGACTCTTTGACTTCCTTCAATCTAAAGGAGACGTTGCAGCCCCGAAGGCCCGGGCATCAAGATCAAAGCGGACGTCGCGCGCATCGCGCACGTCGTAGGAAGAAGACAATTCCACTTCCTCCAGATTCGCATGTCCGCGTCGTGGTGGGCCGGTTGGATCTTTCTCTCCCTCAGTGAGGAGCACCAAACCCGCCATCATGCCCAAGATACAAAGGACATAACCGCCCAGCTTCCACCAGGGAGCTTCATCCATCTCTGCAAGGACTACAATTGCACTCAGGCTGTTCGTCACGATACTGGCACCCATGAAGACTGTCACCATGAAGAGTGCCTGCAACGACAATATGCCATCTATATGTGACTCATTGCCATCCCCTTGAATGCAAATGAATGCAGGGTCTCATGTATTCCAGAACGAATTTGACAAAGATGGCTTTTCTTAGGAAAAGCGTCCTTTTTGAGAAAAACATTGCAACAAGGATAGCAGGTGGCTATGGTGTGGCAGCTGAAGCAGTCTCTCTCGGTGACCCAGCTTCTCATTCAATTGGACTGCTTGGAGAAGTCATTCCATTCTTTGTGGCATCTTGAGAGATGACGTCAGCTAAGCTGTGGTGAATGCAGATTCTTTCGGGCACCCCATTGAAGTCACATATGAACTTCGGACAAACAAACTTTCAATAATATTAGAATATATTAGTCATGTGTATCCTAATTGAATCAGATTAAAGAATCTTGAGCACTTGGGGATATTTGGGGTACATTTGTGAGTATTGTTCGAGCATGCTTTGAGCATTGTTCAGGTCTCTGTTTGCCCTAATAAGGGGGGTTCCTAAAATGGTGGATCTCCCATTTTAACCATGGTTTTCAATACTAACTAAGTCATGGTCATCACCGGATTTAGTGGCTACCATAACGGAAAGATATATCGGAAGTGACCCCCTTTTTTTACAATGTTTGGGTGTTTTTGTTTAATCTGTGCCAAAAAAAATCATGGTGGATATCTTCAAAATGCTGGCTGAGTTTTCATGGAGATCTGGGATTCTTTGTTAAATATCTTGAAATTGCTGCTGAAATTTGCTGGAGATCATTGAAATTCATGGCCTCATAGTGCTGCAAGCCCAAAGAGATGAAGTAGAGATTCGTGGTCGAAAAAAACACCGCTGCTGCCAAGGCGATCCACGAGACCGGATGAAGCCATGCTATGCAGTTTCCACCGAGGCATTGCTCCAACAACACCGCAACCTGAGTGGCCTACCCTCTGGTAATGACTAACATAGCTATGGAAAATCACCATTTTTAATGGGAAAATCCACTATAAATGGTGATTTTCCATAGTTATGTTAGTTTACCAGAGGGTACGTTGAAAATTTTATGGCCACCGTTGAAAAAAAGTGTGTTTTTTTGGAAAAGGTCTTGGAAAATTATGGACAGCTGAATCTTACTAACACAAATATCTGAAAACAATCTCATCACAAACTTAATGAATCTATCAATAGATCTATGTCTATTGATAGAGTCTATTGATAGTATCAATATATCAATGAATCTATGATCTATTAGTGAGTCTAGCTGAAGCGAAGAACTTTGCTATTCTGCAAATTTGATAGTTTCATATGAGTCGTTGATTCACAAAAAGCGTCAAATCTGCTCAGTTGACGCCCACATTTCAGGTCAGAACACTCGGCACCAATCCCTGCCGTGTTTCGGATTGCCAAGAGCTGGTGAAACAAAACGTTTCGAGGATGCAAGATATGTGAAAGTGCCACACTGACAAAGAGTAGTAAGAGATAGTAAGAGTAATGTAAGAGTAATGTAAGAGTCATAAAGAGAAATGAGGCACATGGTCGGTTGGAATGTTAACAGAAAAAGCACGCTCAGTTTCCGTTTTCCAATGTCTACGAGTCTACCAAGGCATGTCGACAAAAGATGTTGACGCCATTCAGTTGAGCCGCGATCTTCGTGCACCACATATTCCCCGCCAAGGTTCCTCCGAGGTTGTGATCAGTGTAAAGCAAGACTTTGTCATGGCATGTCATGGCAAGCAGAATAGCACTCAGCACAATCAGCACAATCAGGGCAGAGAAAACGAAGATGTTGGCTTTGCCTGGCCTTGATCGGATATATACAAGTTCTGCAAGGACATGTTCATCCCGTATGCAAAGATTTGTGCAACAGGTTGGGAAAAACAAGGAGAATAGTTGTTCATTTCTGATGCGACTCGTATATCTAATCTGCTTTTGCCGTGTTTTTCTGACTTCCAACTGTAGCTCCATCTTCCATGCACTCTCTTGGAATCCAGAACGAAACTAAGACCATGGAACGAGACTTCTAAGTTTGCAGAGACAACAGACAAAAAGATGGTGCATGATGGTGCAGTGCTGCCTGCTGTAGCACCCAAAGAGAAACCACGCACTGCAGATCCATCGGGATACTTCATCAATACAAAGTTATTGAAGCAGAACCTTAGAGGCTCAGAATGGCTCAGATGACAAGAACTGCACATGCGAAGAGAACATGAAGTGAAATGCATCAACTTAGCCCGCTTAAGAAATCTATACTCAGTATCGCGGTGCGTGTGAACTCTCAAATCATCTCAAATCTATAAACTAGTATAAACTTATAAACACACTTGAAATGGGTGCAAATACTTGGAGGCAAAAATCCATCCGAAAAGTTGGCTAGTTTTTAGTTTTGTTAAATGTTATTATTTTTCCAGCAAGGAGACCAGGCAATAAAGCACAAGCCATAGATCATGGTGCGGGACGCAAGAAGGACATGCTTCACGTACTCTGCGCTCCAATTCACTTCGTTGATCTGTCGGAAGAACACCGATGCTGTGGCAGTGAAGAAAATAATGGCAGCGGATGAGAGTCGACGTAGTGTCAACGTCTCACCCAAGGAGCATGGTGCGATGAGAGTATTCCATACAATGTCCATCCCCGTAACCGGTGCTATGACAGACGCAGGTGCCATGGCATAGCCTGCAATGTCACACGCTGGGTTCAGAGCAATCTGCAAAGCAAGGCCTTAGCAGTTGCCATCTCCAAAGCAGAAGGAAAATAGCGCTGTGCGTTGTTAATCATATTGCATAATATTGATGGGTATTAATATTTATTATGAATGAATATGAATGAACTGTAACAAGGGTGGCATTACAATATGTTACCATATGTTACCCCAACTTTGCTGGTCTACTTCTCCACTTTGAAGCAACGCTGCTTTCTTAATTGCGTTGTAACAGATGAATTTCCAAAGCAGAAGCCCAGCAGCCAGCAATCAGAAGAACATTTCCTTCCTTCTGCTTTCTGCGCTCCTGTGAAATGGGCGCGTGTTTAGACCCGAAACATGACGCATTTTTTCCATCATTGCATCATGTTCTTCCTTGCAGCCTTAGAAGATCTTAGAAGTGGTGCAGGAGAAGGAACTACCCAGCTTGAGGGAAAGGTTTCAGGATTCTTGCATAGTAAGCATGATACAATGCACTTAATACACCTAGTGCAAGCATCGTAGCAAACACCAATTTCTAGTGCAGTAGCAAGTGCAGCAACATGCTGCCAATCTATGTCCTTGGCGAGCCGAGAACATCGCACCATCTGCTTCCCGATTGTTCCAGCCAATGTCCCCAAGACAGCCAGACAAACCTGAACAGAGCTACCATGGTTTGGTAGAGATCAAATCTTTGGATGAACAGGATGAAAACTCTCAACTCAACGAACAGCTATTTAGTATCTTCGTACCCCCCCAAAAAAAAAACAGCTGGAAAACGGTCCTTCGCTGATCGTTTCAGCCAGGAATCAAACCTTCGGTTTTCGTCAGTTTTGTCATCTTTTTGGATCTGTTGAAGTAGCATCTCTTTTAGCTCGTTGAAATTCACAACTCTGTTGAACAGTTGAACATGGAGTAACGGGCTCATTTAATGTAGCCAGTTTGGTATGCACATCTTTCTTCGACGATAAAAAAATGTCTAGAGGTGCGCAAAAATGGAAGATTTTGCACCAAGGATTTTCCGATGAAGGTAGACTAAGGTAGACCATGCAGAACAGTCCGGGTCGTTAGACTGCTGTTCTGGCCAAGAGACTCCCACGGCCCAAAGGCTATCAGTCTCTCCTTCTGGGAGGGTACTAGCAGTGACATTGGCATCTGAGCCATCTTCCATGACGACTTGAAGCGACGTCTGACGTCTTATTGACGTCTGACATCAGAAATGCAGTCGCCCCCCATTGCAACGGAGGGATCAACTCCGATCAACTCGTTTTCAACTCGTTTTCAACTCATCACCCGTACAGCACAGCGTCTCGGCAATACTGTGCTACGCTATGCGCTGCATGAACCGCTTGAGCCCGGCATGCAGCGGGTGAGTTGAACTGAACGAGTTGAAAGGCGGAGTCGGAGTGTCATGAAGTGTGTCGTGAAGTGTCGGAGTGACACTCAGAAGTACTCAGAGTGAGGAATCTGAGGATTTCTATCTGGTTTTATGATAAGTTTTATGATTTTCAGGTGCATCAACTCCATCAACTTGTGAAAGACACGTCATGTCGAGTCATGTCGAGTCATGCCCCATGTCCTCGCGGCCACGCCTCTTGTTTTCTATTCGTTGCTGAGAGAAGGATCTGGCGGAAAGTTCCAAAGTGGATCTGAAAATTGATTTTAGACTTTTAGATCTTTATATAAACATATAATATGTATATAATTACTATAATTATATATATATTATATTATAATATTATAATAATATATATATATATAATTATATAATAGATAGATCTTTTTAGACTGAAGATTCCCTGTCGCTGTCTTCGTTCACCTCAGCTATGAGCAGTTCACATCGAAACCTCCAATGTCATGCCGTCATCCCCAAATCACTTCCGGAAGTCCTACTCGTGTCTTTCATCTAAAGAGCCACCGCTCAAGCTTTGAGAAACTCAATCCATACTTCGCTTCGCAAATGTCTGATCTCCGCCCTTGCAACGCTTCTGGTGCTGGATATCTGGATATCTTTAAAAAATCTCTCAACCAGCTTCACTCGGTATGCAGATAGTAGGCGACTAGGATCTCAAGGTCTCCAGCTCGAGGAGGTGTCGAATTTCTTTTGCATCTTCTTGACGGGCTTGGAATTCCAAGTGACGCTTAAAGCTTTGTGAGTTGGGAACGACTCGGAGTTTTCCTTGCGAATTTGATTCAAGATGAGCTCCTTGAGCTGATGCAATGAGTCGAATGAGTCTCAAATCAGCCAAGTTTCGAGTCGACAGACTCGACATCAGAAACTCCACCGCAGGTCTCCGGACCTTGAGGCTTTTCCGAAGCTTCTGCAGCACCAGGCGACTAAGATTGGAACACACAACCAAGCGATTGCGGCGATGAAAATCATGGAGAATGATTGCAGAGTCAATCGTTGCCCTGTCCATGTTTTCCTCCTCTTGGAGAGTATCTAAGAGGAAATGTCTAACAGACTCCAAAAGGCTCAAGCTCCGGTGCGACATCTCCACAATGATTTCGCCTTGGATTACTCGAATGCGGGCAACGGCATCAAAGAGACCTGCCAGAAATTCCCAGGAAACTCGCGAGACGCGGCTCGTTTCAAAGAAAGGGCCGACGTCAGCCTGCATCTCCCATGTCCATTTCAATGCAGGCGTCCCCTGACTGCCCTGTGTGCGACGGAGCCCACCATAGAGATCTTCAAAGACCAATAAGGCAGCCTGAAGATTGCCAAAGATTGCCAAAGGATGCCACGGGGAGTAAGATTCTGTTGGAAAAGAACTATATTAACATATATTAACTATATGAAATATCAGAGAAGCAAAGGCTAAAACAAGTCAAAAGCATGAAGATGCTTGTACTCACTGGAAATAAGAAAGGGCCTGGCAAGAGCAAACCCACTGTGGAGTTTTGCGGCTGAATTGTTGCGCAGCTATTTTACTTCTGTCAGGGCCCTCAGGGGTTGAAAATAGCGGATGATATGCTTCATTGTCCCTTCATTCTTGGGGTGGGGCCAACTTCCTACATGAGTTTTGTTCAGCCAATCTCTGCCTCCCTATCCTTGGCAACGTTTGCTGCAAAGCTTGTCATGAGACAATGAGGAGAACACGCTTTTGGCCTTTTGGGGTTCAAGAGAAATCATCTTTTCCGAGCTTTCGTGTGCATTGTTGTGCATGTTTTGCCTTATCCTAGGTGTGCAAGAGTTCATTCATATTCAGGGTCTTTGACAAACACGGAGCGATTGCTCAAATGGAAAAACCATGAGCAGGAATCGAGCAATTCGCTGAAGCAATTCCCACATATCCACCAAACCAGTCATTGCTTTTTGCCAATAAAACGACAAAAACCTCAGTGACGGGGCAAAAACTATCAAAAACACTGCATTTTTCCAAAAGCGAAGCAAGGCCTGCAGGATGCTTGAAAGTAATTGCTGACACACGCGCACACATTGTCTCTACTTTCAGTTGCAGAAGAAATACCAATTCTATGTGAGTGAAGCAAAGGAAAATCACAAGGCCACGCCAAGAAGCCTTGAACTCCAGTCTTGCTGTGATCTCGGCTTTGCAATCGGACTGGCTGATGTGCACCTTTCCAGCACCATTGAAGAAGCCATGACAGTACTGTGCGGCTCTCGTTCTCGCTCTCCACCCCAGCTTCGATGCACCGACTTGTCTGTGAGGCCGCACACCAGACGGACCAGACGGACCAGACGGACCAGACTCACCTTCGCATCGTTGGCATCCTTCATGTCCTTCATATCCTTCATATCCTTCATATCCTCCACTTTCGCAAGTCGACAGAGTGAGCAAACTCCGCGATCCTTTCGGACGTCTCTTGGCCTTGGGAAATTTCGCGATGTTCAACTCAGGCTTTGCAAGAGTCTCACGCGAAGTCCTTGAAGTCGAGCGAGAGACCGATTCGACAGATGCAACCGGAAACTGCGGAAACCGCGGAAACCGCGGAAACTGCAACCGAGGGCTCAAGCGAGGGCTGCAGATTTTACAGAGCTTGCCTTGTGGTCCACACAGCATGGTCCATTCTGTAAGGCCATCTTCAGGTCCATGAGATTGATATTCAGTGTACACCAAGACTGAAACAAGTTGGAACAAGTTGGAAAAATCAAATCAATCAACAAAAGTTATAGCCTTTGGCCAAGTGGTCCCCTCTTTGGATGCGATTGCGCTATGTTTCGCCATGTTGAGCTCAAGAGGCGTTCAAGAGGCTGAAGGAACAGCTGAACGAGCCATGCGAGCATCTGCAGAAATTCTGCGACTGTCTGCAAGTCAATTACCTAAAGGGCCATGAGCACCACACAAATGACAGGAGCACTGGGAATACAGATTTATTCAGTACAAAGATGTACAAAGTACATCACACCGCAGCGTATCTGCTCTTGTCAAGCTCAAGTGCAACGATTTTTCTCGCACGAAGCCTCTGTGCGATCCAAGTTGGACGCCACATTTTTGTAGTGCCGCAGTGTTTTGTCCCCTCACTTTCCTTGGAAACCGACATTTTTGTCTATACATGGTCAGCATACTGTACCAAAATGTACCAAAAACCTCCATTTTTTCTTCGGAATTCGACGATGTTCTTCCCCCAGCACCTTGCGGGCAAAGTCCCAAGCTCCTGACCTAGAAATTTGAAGATCGAGGTGTACCTTGGCGATTTCGACAACGCAGTGGTCATCCAAAATTCCTCCATCCGAAATCTCTCAACCCGGGCAAGGTGAGATATGGAGGTTTCCAAAACAGGGGTCCAGGGTCCTCCATTGGAAATTCACGGTAATTTACCATGTGAAATCAAACCATCCATTTCGATTTTTTTCGGGGTAGCTCCATGAAATGTCGCCACTGATCCCCCAAGGGGGATTCCCCAGATCCCACGGGGCTCCGGGCCGAGGGCATTTCAACTCTGTGATCCACAGCTCTGCATTACATCCCGCCCAACTTTCCAAGCATTCCTCGTGGCAAAACTGCTCAACGGGAAATCACAAGTGAGTGAGATTACTTCGGCGTTCCTGGAATACCATATGATCATAAATTATACCATATTAATCCATATTAATCCATATTATACCTGTTTTTTGAATCCTGTACGTCTCTAAACAATTCCAATTTCTCAAGGGTTTGGATCCTGAGATACCACCAGGACACTGACAACATCAGGATCTCCGAGGGAATGCCGGACCCAAAAATCTACCACTGGGGCATGTCACCACTGGGGAATTCTTTGCTGATGTGTGTTCGCCGGCGAAAAAAATCGACATCCAGCATCAAATAGGAAGGCCCAACTCACCCATTCTGAGGAATGATTTGTTTGTGGAACATTGTTCAGAATTTTATTTGAAAAAAAAGTTCGAAACAGAAAATAGATTACAGTATAGATAGATGCTGAATGACACATCACTTATCTATACTTATCTCAGTTTCACGTGGTGACCATATTTTGTTCCCCATTTTGTTCCCCACTTTGCACAGACCTCAGTGATGATGGTCGGATAACGGCGATTCAAGCTGTGGAGGATAAAGGTCTGAGCCTGCCAGGGTCACAGGCATATGTAACTCGCTGACTGAATGCCAGTGACATGATATATATATATATATGTGTGTGTATGTATATATATATGTATATTAGTATGATTCATCATTTATTAGTTTATTTATTTATTATTATTGTTGTTATTATTATTATTATCGTCTACAAGTAGCTGTGAATAGCTGTGAACTATTGAGTCAAGCAAGACAACATCAGCATTGCCCAGGCTTTTCGGAAGTTGATCCGACCGCCAGGCCATTGCAATGCCATAGCAATCAAAGAACATCGCGCGACTGTGACCGCCCAGAGAGTTCCCAACTACCAAAACCTGTGATGGATGGATGATACAAAATTATTACATGTATATATATATATATACATAGATATATATATAGATAGATATATATTTATATATATATATATCAGAGAGTTCCCAACTACCTAATATAGTTTCCAGAGAGTTCCCAAGAATGACCCTGTCCTCCTAGACACCGAACCTCATCCCGGGGGGCATCGATGTAAATCTCACCCTGAATCGGGACACAGAAATCAAGGGACACTGCCAGGATCTGCCCTAGGGACTTTTGCTGTGGAAAGTCATGCTCAAAACTGACCATTTTAATAGCTGGTTGGTGGTTGAGCCACCCCTCTGAAAAATATGAAAGTCAGTTGGGATGATTATTCCCAACATATTTGGAAAAATAAAAAATGTTCCAAACCACCAACCAGATAAGTATGTTGATCCCATTTTCTGAAAGTAATTGGAACTGTAATTTCTAGTGATCCTTTAAAAAAACATATTGTTTGCCCTCTCCATCCATAACATGGGATATACAATGCAAGACGATGAAATTTGCCTTTCCCACTGTGCTCGTCTCGATCTTCTCAAGTCTGCATTGCATTACACATGCACAGCACATGCGCAGCACAGCAGCGCAGCACCTTCTCATTCCCACAGCATTTTTGCAGCTCCTAACGGCCGAGCTTGGACATGGGCATTCCCACCAATTTTTTTTCCGACCAGCCGATCATTTTAGTGTTTTTCATCATTTTAAGTAATCTAATCTTGAGAATCTTGAGTAAATTGATGTAAATTGCCAAAAAACTTGGCCTTCACTTGGCTATGAATGATTGGTGACAATTCAAGTTGCTCAACTGGAGAATGGATCGTCCCCCATGGCCCCAGGATGCCGGCGGCCAAATCCTGCTGAAGCTTCCCTACTTCGCAAACAGGGCAGGAGCCAACAGAAGTCGGATTCTCTTGAAACCTCAACCGCAATCTGCCACGACAATCTGCCGTGACAATTGATGTTACAACTTCCAAAAGAATCCGGTGTTTTTTCCATGTTTTTTCCTACATGTTTGCTTTTTTGCCTCTACATGAATGGATTGTAATGGATCTACCTTCCTACTGATCATGAATCGACTTCGCGGTTGTGATCCACATCGTGACAAGTTGATTCTTTTGGCAACTTGTAAGCGAACAAAGAAGAAAACCGGATGCGATGAAAACTGAATGTAAAGCATGCAACTCAATTCATCAGATTTCATCAAGGCTGTGACCATCTGTTGATGCAGTGCAAGTGATAGCTATGGCCACAGAAGAATTTCACCTTCTTCTGTGCCGGGGTATTCCTCAGTCAACGGGTCAAGCGGTCAAGCGTTGCCATGGCATCTTTGGTCATCTTTGGTCCAACATGGCAACATCCCACCCGTTCTTTGGGGACAAAGCCATAGTTGGATCGACTGGGGATGGAAAGATAGGTTGGATATGGTTGGATATCGCAAAAAAATATCTCCAAATTTTCATAAAGCCCTGTGTCGGGGTTAGGATTCTCAAGGCTCATCAGGATTTTTCTCATGGTCTCGTGCTGGCTTCTTGCAAATCTAGCACAAATTTCTCCAGAAGCCACGGACACTGACCTTTGTTTTTCAGCGCAGCAACATTGAAATTCTGGATGTTGGAAGCGAGTAAGTCAGAAAGATCTGAGTAAGATGACACATGGTTCTTCTTTTTTTTGGTGTAGGCGATGACACGTGACATCTCATGGTATCTCATGGTATCTCATGGTATCTCATGATCCCTACACCGGATCCAGTAGACCCCATGGCCCCATTGCCCCAATGTTCCGGGACCAAGACGATGTGCATTCCACGCAGCAGGGGCACCTGTGGCACCCTGGAATGACCCCCGGGTCATGAAAAGATTTGGAAATGGGATGAAATGGGTCCCAAACCTCACTAAATCATAGAAAATAATTAAAAAAGTCAGAGATCTATAATCTCAAGATTTCAGGAATTGATAATCAAAGATCTATAAGTCAGAGATGAGCACTGACAGAATGTGACTGGCACCGTCTTTGACGTGTTGAGTCTCCTGCAGTGAAAGGTCTTTGCCCTTCATCAAGGCTTCCTCTTGCACTTTTTGTACCTAGCACAGCCACACCTCTGAACCTTTCCTGACCCGACTCCTGATTCTTTGAGCTAAGGGAACCAGCAATCGTAAAACTTCTTACTTGCAGATACTGACACTTACAATATCTTCAGTTTCATTGCCATCCCAGTCAGCATCCTTAGCATCCTTTCCTTTGTGCATCTTTGTGCGGCATGTTGCAGGCCTGGCGTCTGCAAGCGTAGTACGTGGCTTGATGCTTCCAGCTTAAGGCTCGGTCAAGCAGAAAACAAACCTCGGGTCCCATCTCTGGGCGCGATGATGTGACCCACGACCTGACCTGACCTGACAATGCCTAATGAGGGCCGATGATGCTTCCTTTCTGAGATGTGAAAAAATTGCTTTCAAAGTTTCACATCTATAAGATGTGTTTAATTGTTTTTACAGCTCAGAACTCAGAACTCTAAAGAGACATAACCTGTGTCATTGCTTCGCGGACTTTCTACAACTTCGTATGACTTTGTCCACACTCAGTCTAAGAGTCTAAACTTTAGAAAATCTGTCGTTTTAGACTGCCATGCTCGGAGCTAAAAGGATCAAGGGCCAAACGATCACGACTGCCAAAATCAAGCCGAGTAGAGCTGCCATACAGCAAAGCATCGCCAGGGCCTGGCAAACCCAAATCGCTTTCAACATCTTTCAACTGAAAGACCAGAGAAAACTCACGTTTTTTGCAAAGAAAAACAAAGGATCTCAGCACTTTGGTACCTGCAATGTGGCAAGATGCCAGGATCGTGACACCCTGAAGCCTAGCTTAGAAGAAAAAGCTGAAATGCCACAGATGTGAACTGGAACATATCTACACATGACTCCAAATGTTGCAAATGAACCTCCTCAGTCTCCCGAAATCAACAAGAAGCACCCAAAGGATCCTTCTTAAGCACAAGCCAATCAAAGTGTGATGAAAAGAAGGTGGAAAAGATAGAAAACCTCTGCTGTTTCCGACTGAAAACTTGCGGATGCTGAAAAGGTGACATCGGTGACTGGCCCCAAAAAAATCCGAGCGCACCAGGGCTTGGACTTCCTCGGAATATTTCACGCTGCCCTGGCGCTGTGCGATATAAGATGATATATAATGATATATATATATATAAGTGGTATAAGATATAGAAGGACTCAATCATTTCAATCATTTCAGGCAAGTGCGTGACAGTTGTCTCTGCAGAGTTTCATTACATCATTAGTTAGCAAATGCAGAACATCTCTGGATCACAGACCAGTTCCCCTTGGCTTCGAGATCGTTTTCTGTCGCTGAAGTCTTGCACTCAACAAGCTCGAATTTGAGTTGCGCGTGTTTCATGGGCATGTTTTGGGGTGAAACACGCAAAAACATCTGCTATGTATTTACTTCGAAATCGTTCATGGCAGTATGAACTGTGCTTGTCTTAGTCCCTCCCACCCTTTTGTCGACACCATACTGACAGCGAAGATCAGGAGCCTGGTTCTTCTAGAGATAACTTTGTTGACGCTGTCAGAAAACATATCAGAAATGATGCTGTCTGAAAATGTGGAGTATACGGTATGCCCTCCAAATGACCATTTGACTGGGGATAATGATCATGAATGATCAGAAACCATTAGAATTGGGGTACCCGATTTTCCAACAAGCCAAATGATACGGTGGTCGTGTCCTGTGGGGCTGCTCGAAACTTGGATGCTGCCACATTCAAGACCTTGACCAAAGCAATTTCTGCCAAGACAATCTGAGAATCTGAAAATCTGAAACTCTTTGATTTATAAAGAAACATATGACATAAAAGGTCATAAAAGACAAATAGTTCATATGTTTCATCTTTTTTTCATTGAATTCACGTCGCATTCTATTGGTGGACACCCGCAGTTCAGAAACTCTTCGTCAGGTCGCCACACCACACAAGGCCAAAGGATCAAGATCTTCAAATACCTCAGGAGCAGATGACTTCACCACGTCATGAGTTGATGAGAACATGTCACAACTGCCAAACGCTGCCACATTTTTTGGGAGTTCGTGTAAGAGGCGCACGGCATGACCAAGGCAGTTCGTTGCATGTCCGATGTCTTTTTCGCAAAAAAGAAACGCAGAAACAATATATGATATATATATATAAGATATATATATATATAATATATATACATATATGAATACATGATAGTTACAAAGGAAATGATGTGAAATATATAAAATGACCATGAAATATATACATCTTGAACGCCTGCGTCATAGCCGTCCTAGCCAGACAAATAGGCTCCATGGCTGGGATCCCGGACATGCTGCCGGCGTCTCAGCTCCAGCGACGCTGGGGATGACCTGTCCACTATCCATGACTATCCATGACTACTACCCTCTGGTTATGTCAAAATAGCTATTGAAAATGGCCATTTATAGTGGATTTACCCATTAATAGCATGGTGATTTTCCATAGCTATGTTAGTTTACCAGAGGGTATCCATCAATAGAAAAGGCAAGTAAAAACTATCCACTAGTCATTTCTATCAATCAGTGATGGATGGAAATGGACTATTTTTTTCCTTGAAATGATTTGATAGCACGCAAAAAAAACTTACTGCGGTCGAGTTTCAAGGCGGCAAAGTCAGCAGGGTTTCCACCAATAACAGTTACCCTCAAAGCGTCATAGCCCATATGAATCCATATGACCCAAATACGACTCTCAAATATTGACTTCTCATCCGTGACTCGACTACTCGGCTTGGAAGTAAGATTGACTTAGACATGGAACATCTCCAGAACTTCTGAGAACATCTCCACATCTCCCATGACTTTCTTCCAAGGCTTCCAAGGCACTGCTACGGTGGGTAGGTCTGATCCAGGGGGACCTGACAGAGTCTGACAGTGAAACGTCGCGACGTGAAGCGCACTCAACACCTTCATAGTGTCACTGTCACTGTGTTCAGTTCAGATCCATGTCGGATTGGAATGTTGGTGCAACTGGTGCAACTGCGTTCAGCTCAGAGAAGTTCGGAGCTTTTTTCGCAAAAAGTTCTGCTTCAGACTTAGGCTGGCATAATATGTAGCACACTGGCATGAAACCGCCAGTATTTGCTCAGGTTCATTTATAAGTTTCAGGATTGAGACTGGAAAATCAATTCAAATCATCGAGAAATCTTCCAGTCTGTCCTTTCCCTTTTAGTGCTCCGCCTGAGTACTTCGTTCATCCGGATTGGCCAGAAAAGGCTTGGGCCAAGACGCGAAAGCAACGCTTTTAAGGATCCCAAATTTCCGGAACCAACACGCCTCAAGCATCTCATAAACCCACCGTGAATCAAGTTGCCAAAGGCGCGAACGAGCTCCATGACAGCCGTCCTTGCCAGTGGCTCATACTTGTACAAGAAAAACTATCCCTGAATCGGTAAAAAGATGTTAAAAGATGGTAAAAGGCAGAAGTAGAACTTGAACATCCAAAAATATCCAAAGCATTTTGAAGATGTTGCATTCGCAATTCGCAAGACCGGTGCAAAGCATTGCGAAGCATTTTATGCGTCTCTGTGTGCTGAAAGGTCTTGTGTGCTGGAGCCCTTTGGTCTGAAAAGACATGCTCTGAAAACCAGGAATGTTTGCGTCAGCAGCACATTTTGTGCGCCTGACATCGCCTGAATCACTGAATGCAGAGATAAAGAGAACGGCAGCCTACTTGTCTTGAACAATTCGGCTTGCCTGTATTGTACCCTGTGCTCAGGGAGCAGAAATCATTGCACATATATCACATATTTACAAATCGTTGCAGAAATCTGTGGTTGCTCACCAATTGCCACAAAGCCAGATGCTCACAGCATCGACTTGACTCTGGTGTCTTCATTCGTATACGCGCTCGTACCAAACTGCAAATTCTGGATACACTTGGTCATCGTCATACACAACAAACTCTCGGAAAGTCCTACGGCACTTCTCGCGGTCACCCAGCAAGGAATGGTATCTCTTGTCCCTGATCTGCCGCAGCAAGCCTCGGAATCAGATGGACCAATAATGGAATCAGATGGATTTGGGGTTTGGAGACTGTGCCGGCTGTGCAGAAAGTGTGCCGAAACTTTGTCCAAACTTTGCCTGGGAGATTCTTCCAAAGTGTGTGTGTGTGTGTTTGTTCAAAGGAGAGATACACACCATGGTGCACAGAAAAGTGCACATGGCAAAGAAAAGCAAAGTTGCAAAAGTCATCAAAAGTCCAATTTGCCAAAGCAAGATTCAGTCAATGTTCGGACTCACCTCATCATTGTAGAGAATATTTCCAAGCGTTGCTCGACACAGTAGGATACAGCGATGGCCATCGGCATTCTCCCGCGAGTATTCGTCAGATTTGCTACAGGACTCAGCCAAGTAGATGCCACGGCCATAAAGAGTTCCGGCATTCGAACCAGCTTTGTCCACCAAAAAATCACCCCGTGTGATCAATGTAGCGGCTTCCGTGGAAGTTCCGTGAAACAACCAGACCGTATTGCTGTCTTTGTCTGATTCTTCTGAATGCAAGTCCATCTGATCTGTTTTGATATTGTTTAGTACATGGCCAATGTGTGTTTGGTAGCATTTGTCGCACAAATCATAATCGCACTGTTCGCAACGGTATCGATCGATTCCCTTAGTCTTGTTCGCCCGTAAACAGCCTTCCTTGGTGCTGTGGTTGTCACAACCCCAGCCATTGTCCTTAGTGGTCCCCAGCGGGACTAAGGGATGACCCTTCATGCAGAGCTTTGCCCCAGTGCGAAGAATGTAGCACTTGTCGCAGTAGTCGAAATCACACTTCTGACAGCGAAAGCGATTCATCCCTTTGGTCTGGTGAAAATCTGTAATTCCACTAAGGCAGCCTCCATCTGCCCTACCATCACAGCCCCATCCATTGTCCTGTGTGGTGCCAAGTGGTTCCAGCTCGTGCCCGTTTTTGCAGACGCCTTTCTCGCCTGCGTCCTTCAGTTTTTTGATCTCCTCCAAGACTTCTTGCTGTCTCGAGCGAAACTCGGCCCAGTTTTGGAGATTCTGAATGCGTTCAACTCGCACGATCTTCAGACGGTCCGGGACCTCCGGGCACAACGAAATTCGGGGCGCGCTGTTGTGGCCATGAACAAATCCATGTGGTGCCATGCTCCCCAAGGAAATTCTAGACGATTACTATGACATGACTATGATTAATGTGGTTAAAACATGTTAAAACAATGTTATAAACCATCCCCAAGTCATCACCATAAATGGCTGGTATAAACCATCAAAAATCGAGGTGGTTTATGGCACTGTTTTAAGCACATTACCATTTTTTGAGTTTACTCACCATCAAGGTCAAAGGATTCAAGAATCTGAACGAAGCAAATCAGTGCCAACTGCTATGCAAAGGTGAAGCGTCGAAGCACAGGAACAAACAAATAACAAGTAAAGGATATTAAAGGTATATATATTGTATATATATATATATCCTATGCATATTTTATATATACTTATCCTATGGGTTGTGGATAGTATATCGCACACGGCAAATCCTCTCCAAAGGCGCTGCGCGATTCGCCAAAGGCTTCTCGTACAGATTCAGATTCGATGCAGGGTCCTACGGTCCTACACGTCAAAAGATTCAGTTCCCATCTGGTTATTTAACATTGCCATGGAAAATCACCATTTTTAATAGGTAAACGTCTATAAATGGGCCATCTATACCATGGCTATGTTAGTCATAACCAGAGGGTAACTGAATCTAACTGAATCCAACTGATCATCTAACTTTATCTGAAGCAAAAATTGTAAGTCGGATGGCACAATCGAGTGCGCCCCAAAAAACGCCCGAGTGCACCTTTGCACCTTTGCGATCTCTTGTGTAGACTTTCTTGTAGGTGGAGTCAAACAATTTCCTGCACATCCGTGACGGTCAATTGGAGAAACTACATGTGTGTATCCATGTCTGTTCAAACCGCTGCATTCAAATGCATTCAGCCTGCTAAACAGGTGCACCAAGTATGAACCTCACATGTCACATGTCTTTTAAACAAATTGAACCCTGTCCTCGTAACATGTCAACGTCCAGTTGTAACTTCTAGCAACTATTGAGTACTAATGTAACTATCCAAAGCGTTCAACCACTGTTGAACCACTGTTCCTACAGAATTTCGTAGCAAGGTTTGCTGGCCAAGGTACTGAATTGCCTCCAGGTCGCTCCCTTTGAGCTCAATCTTGGCGAATTTGTTCATGGTGTTTTCTTCGTTTGGGTTCAACCCTTTCTCCATGGGGATGTCTTCCAAACGACTCTTATCCCAGTAGCTTGGGATGATCGAATGGTTCACCTCCATACACCGAGCTGGGACACCTCTTCTCTCTGTCTCCTTGTTAGTTTCGAGACAAGGACGCGCCTCAAAGCACCTGGGAAACCATGGAAACCCATGGAAATGCAGCAGCGATTGTGACATGTGAAAAATCATGAAAAACCTGAGAACCGAATGGTGAATTTCTAGCTTTCAAGACATGGTTTAGTACAGTTGCCGAAGAAGCTTTCCTGAAAAGCAGGTGTGATTGAGGTGATGAACTAGGGATGCTGTCGTGTCCAAAACTTCGATGCACATCCGATCAGTGATCTTGGCCGCAGTCAAAGCACTTGTCACAAAGATCAAAGTCGCAAACCTGCAGCCATGGCAGCATCTTCACTCACCCGTTGAGTCAACGCCCTTTCAATGACAGATAATGACACTACCATTGCCCCCACCCGTTGTTGGGCCATAATCTCATGTACATTGGATACAGAACTGGTAGAAAACTTGTCATTTGAAGCTTCAGCCACACTGGAGCGGTAAAAACCGAAGCAAAACAGCACATTCAGCTTATTCAGCATGACTCAACACATAAGTACCAGCAACATCTAGATTGCATATTCCATCATCCATGATAATCCATGATAATCCATCATTATCCATTCATCTTATTCCTTCTGAAGACTTCCCAAACACTTCACCAAGTCTTCACCCAAGGACCCTCCGACCTCGCAATGGAAGCGGAAAATGCCTTTGGATTCCTTGAACTTCTCAATGTTACGCTTGCAGCCGTCTGGAGTACCACCCATATCGCAAACTTGGACGGCAGACGACTCTGCGGTCACATACCAACAAATCTAAGCCCCTAAAACAGCTTGAGGAAAACTCAGCCTTCAACAAGTTCTCAGCCTTCCGATTCTAAACAATTCATGAATGATCTCCATACAGTGATAAGATGTTCCGTGCTGTTAACATCTCCGCATTCCAAGAACAGCTGACCCCGCTCTCCCAGACCCCCAAAAAAAACCAGGCAAATCCAGGTGACCCCAGCCAGTGTCGCGAGTGAGACCAAGGCTTCTGAGCTTGTGCCCTTTGTTACATCCTTTGGGAGCAGGAGGACTTGAATAACACCGATCACAGAGATCGTAGTCGCAGGCATTACATCGAAATCGCGGTAGACCTTTGGTGGTTTTGAAGCCCTGTTCCTCTCAGCTGGGTCGCTGGGTCTGCAATGACGTCGTATCAATTTGTGGGGTTCGCAATCTTGGCCAAGAGGTCATGCTGTGAGTTGAGAATGTAGCTCGATGAAAAATCTGGAATACCAATACCACGAAGATCATGACATCAGATGATTTAGCTCTTATTCACCACTAATTCACCACATCCAAGAAAAACCATAGGCCATCAAAGTAGAAAGATGTAGAAAGTTTGACAACGTACGTCAGCATATACTGGTTGGTGGTTTCAATCCCTCTGAAAAATGATGGACTTCGTCAGTTGGGATGATGACATTCCCAATAAAATTCCATGGTTCAAAACCACCAACCAGTATATGGGTATGGGTCAATACCTATAGATACATTTTTAGTGGGATGAACATCCATTTACCAGCTATTTTGGGGTTCACTAGGTACCAGGGTTTTGACCCATCCCCATATGAACTGAGGCGATCTGTGGCTTTTTTTATGCAAGCGCCGTCCTTGCTTCGGCATCCACCTTCGCTCTTCCCATCGCAGCCCCAGCCGTCGTCTCTGGAGGTCCCCAGGGAAACGAGCAGATGCCCATTTCGACAACGGCGAGAATTCAGCTGCTCCAAGTAGCACTCCTCGCAGAAGTCGAAATCACATGCTTCACCTCGGGAAAAAAAAAAACATCAAAAAACGGATCCACAATTAACTGCTGTCAGCAATCTTCGCAGATATCCATAGATATCCTATTTTAAGGTCCCTTGTTGAAGTCATTTTTAAAAAACTTGGTGACTTCAGGCCCCAACAGCGAAATCGGCGGAGACCTCAATGTCAGATCAAACAGCTTCGAAGATAAAGGAAGAATGTGGAAGAATATCGAAGAATTGATCATCATTTCTGCTCCAGATCTATATATTTCTGCTTAAATATAGATCACAAAAACGTTCACATATGGCAGTGTGTCAAAACCTGGTACCCCTGTAGTTCACATCAAAATAGCTGGGATTTATGGATGTTCATCCCCCTAAAAATGGTATTAATAGGTATTGATCCATACCCATATAGCAAAAGTGTTGGGGATCAACGTACCGAGGCTTCGGCCGGAGGATTGGTGGAAATCCGTCAATCCACTTCTGCAACCGCCAGGCTGTTGGCGTCCATCACAGCACCATCCGTTGTCTTTCGTTGTGCCAAGGTTTGCTAAGACATGGTTCTTGGTACACGTCATTGGAAGCGGCACCCTCACGAGCCAGTGCAGATAGTGCAGTTTTTAAATGTTCAGGCAACTTAGGCAACTTGCGATTGCAAATAAATGTGGGAGGCAATGTGGGAAGCAATGTATGAAGTTAAAGCAAGTCAAATAGATTCAAATAGTACTGCCGAAGTGATTCCTATCCAGGCAGATCCTCTGAAAAAGCACTGAGTCTAGGCATATTTCTTTTTTTTCCCGCTACTTCGCCGATTGCCACCCAGCATTTGCCGCAAGCAAAGTGTCAAGAACAATCGAGAATGTATCAGACAATACTCTCAGGAAATAAAATGAAATAAAATCATCGCATCATCAGTCATCCAGAAGTTCTGGCTGACGTCTGAGCATTTCGACCTTGGCGTCCACAGTGACTGAAACATACTGAGACCAGAGTTGCGTCCTGGCAGATCACAGCAGATCATTGAAGATCATCTTCCAAGTTCTGCCAAGCTGCAAATGAACGCAGTCCATAACGTTGGACAAGAAAGTCCGAGACAGAAGCCTAGCGGAACTGCTGCGGGCTGGGAAAGATTGGGAAAGCATGAAGAATATCTGGGGAAATGCAAAAATGGAAAGGCACAAGTTGCCCAAATAATTTGGCGCACGAGAATGAACCATAATGAACCAGTCAAAATGGGAAAAATAAATACTTTAATTACTGAAATTTACTGCGCTCATTCTCAAGCAAATTTTGTGCGAATTGATCTGAATGAAGACATTGGGACCGGAGGACTCTTCTAAAAACACCCCGAAAGATAGATGAAAGACTGACAGTGCTTGGTCAGACATGGCAAGACGCTCGACTTTGAGTAGAATGTTTTTAGGCATGGTGACGAGTGAAAACATCGTGAGCATCCTTCCTGTTACTCTGCAACTAGGGCTGGACAGGAGGGGGCAACGCCTCTTTCATGCACTGTTGGAGGAGGAGAAGTAGCTCCAAGAGCTCTCGGTCAGCACGATTTTCTGCTGTCCTGCGCGTTACGTATGAGTCAACTTCTGTCAGAACGAATGGTCTGCAGCAAAACGCGTTGATTGACTCATCGCAAGTTCAGGAAGTTCCATTGTCACTTGATGTCATTTGATGTCATTTGATACATGTGTATAGTGAAGACATAATTAAGGCACCATACATAGTTCACATTCTTTGATATTAGTTGACATGATTGTCATTTGATAAGAACCAAATAAGAAACATATTTGACATTATTTTACATAATGCACCATATTGTTTGATATCATGTGATATTACCCTCTGGTAAACTAACATAACTATGGAAAATCACCATTTTTAATGGGTAAATCAACTATAAAATCTATAAATGACCATTTTCAATAGCTATTTTGACATAACCAGAGGGTACATCCCATTAAAATCACCATTTTGTTGGTTAAACCCCGTTAAACCACCATGAAACCACCATTTTCCTATGGTTTCTTACTTGGTTCTGATTTGGTCCAGGTCTGTCCAGTTCGAGACGATGATGCCGTTGTCAAGGCACAACGCCAAGGAGACAGGCGAATTGTCCACCAGCACCACCCGTTCCATGGGTCGGCCCAACTGCCGCAAATCCTCAACACCACAAGAAATCGTTAAAAAAAACGTCTCGAAAATGCGTGGTGATATATTATACGATGATATGAAGATGATGAAGATTCAACATTGGAAAAGGAGATGTGCAACCTGCAGATTGAGAACAAAACTATATTAGAAGAAGAGAAAGAAGGCCTGGCAAGATGTGTCGAAAGGTTGCGGTTGTCGTTTCGAGCCTTGAGGAAAGCGCCACCGCGTTCCATACAATGCTGACCTCATCGTTGAGACTACTATATATTGTTGGAGTTATGTAGGATACGTGTATGTATATATATATATATATATATTGTAGTTATAGTTGTATATAATATAATGTAGGATATATCATTGGATAAGAACCCCAACAATATATATATATATGTATAGTGACATTCAAACGTTGAATAGGAAGGTCGCGGCGTGATGAGATAAGGCTCCTGCGATAGAGTCTGGTGGAAATGCAACGCCGTTCTGGATCCAGTTGGTCTAGAACCTGGCTTTCCACTCACTTTTTGCTCCAAAAACACTGATTTCACCCAAAAAAAATGGCGCTTTTTAACAAAGTGCGGAAATCTGAAATAATTATAGAATATTATATAATATTACAGTGTGTATATATATATAAGTTAAGTTATATAAATGATTCCCAAAAGCATCTGCCTTTTCCAGAGTGCCTTCAGTTGAACTTCAATTTTCAGAAGAGTAGAAAGTTTGCCATGAACTTTCACCCGTCCTGGTCCGCATAGCCTTGAGAAGATGCTGTGAACACAACAACCTGCACCAGTGATGTTCGGCGCAACAACCAGTAGCCGCTACGGCCATCAGATGGCCATGGGTTGGTAGCCTATGGTGCCTACGCTACCCGCGGTGTTGGTGCCTACCCATTTATGGCATGATGATTTCCTGTGAAACTGGGATGCTGGGAGCTACGCAGCTACTGTTTGGAGGACTTCTAAAAGCCATATCGGGGAAACCGAAACAACAGTGGAAAATGAAACGATAAATACAACTGTCGTAATACGGGTGCCTTCTCTCAAAGCCTACGCAGAATGTGTAGATTTCTACAACAGTTGATTCTCACCAACAGGGGATGGGAAATCCTGGGAACCTGCCTAAAAATAACAGCAGGTACGTACCATGCTTCAGGCACTCGCAGTTCGTGGCATCTCATGGCATCTCATGGCACAGCCGGAGCCTCGAACAGTCGAGCAGCAACTTCCAGAAAGAGCCGGGCAAAGGGTCGGACGTAAACATACCCAGTGGCCTGGCAGCTGCTAGGTCGGTTGATAGGTCGATGTCGAGATCCCATGAGATCCCATGAGAAGTCTGCCTTGGACTCTTCGAACTGCACGGAGAAGTCAGGCCTCGGGGAAGTTGCTGGCAAAGCACAGAGCATTTAGTCATTGAGTCATTTTAGGGGATTCGAAGGGAAAGGGAAAGTATGCCATGGTGACACCAATGCCTAAGAAAATCCCGACTCAGACGTAGCGGTGTTTTCACCTGAATTTGCTCGTCAGTACTGGTCCCAACGTATCTGAACTCTGTAACCAGGTCCTGCTCTCTCAATCAAGGCGATTCCGCTTAACCACTCTAACTGACTGCATACTGACCCTGTGGGAAACGGCTTTCTGCTATTGAAAAGCCAATCTTGAGTGAGAGTTATGGGCATCTTCTCTGGATGCGCTGACTCTTCCACTAAGCCCACAGAAAGAACATAAAACTGTTTTCAAGTGAGGCTGGTGGAGCAGAATTGATTGCTGAGCCTCTTTCACGACCAAACAGAACCATTGAAACCAACACAAAGTACATCAAAGTACACTGTGCTTGTGAAGCCTTTTGTTGAGACATGTTGAGACTATCTATGACATTCTATGACTATGTGTGAAGCCTTTTGTCACCCTGTTGTCACCCTGTCACCCTGTCGGCGGCACGGGCACTGCGGCACCACACTTGGACGAAGGCAGTTGATCCAAACGACAGTGTGACAGCGTTTCATCGAGGTCCTCCGCGACTCCACCAACTCCACCAACTCGCTGCGGCAGTTGCAGATTTTTTTCTCGCCATTTTTATCTGGGGAATCAGCAGTTTACCAAAAGGATATAACTGATGTAACGTTAGTTAAAGATAGTTAAAGTTCATGTAAAGCGCAATTCCACTAGTCACATCTAGAGATGAAGATGATGAAGATGATGAAGTCACTAGATGTAAAGAAGGAATCCCAGTCCAGAACCACTGTGAGGCCCACATTGTCCTGTCACCAGCAAATGGAGTGCATTGAGTGCAGTATGATTTTGAAGATTCTTGACATATCTGACATTCCGTGACATCAACGTGAGAAGTCCATAGAAGTCCTCCCGGGGAGGCAGGAGAGAAGGGCCCTGAAAGTCATATTTTCGTGGCAAAACACATCAAAATCTTCGGATTTTTTGTGGCCATGATGGCCAACTGCAAAAACACATCAAGAAAAAACTCGCCTCGACAGGTCCGGAATCTACACATTCAAACCTGGGATGGGAATCTGGGAATCAAACTTGTAGCAACATCTCGCGCTGCCAGTCATTCATGCTGTAATGACTATTAATGACTGGGCAAATTACGCGAGGAAACGCAGAGCCGCACGAAGGTTTTCCTGCAAACTCGGCATAGTGCGTACGAACGTGACATTATGGATACATTATGGATACATTATGGATACATTATGGATACATTATGGATACATTATGGATACATTATGGATACATTATGGATACATTATGGATACATTATGGGTACATTATGGATACATTATGGATACATTATGGATACATTATGGATACATTATGGATACATTATGGATACATTATGGATACATTATGGATACATTATGGATACATTATGGATACATTGTGGATACATTGTGGATACATTATGGATACATTATGGATACACTATGGATACATTATGGATACATTATGGATACATTATGGATACATTATGGATACATTATGGATACATTCTGGATACATTCTGGATACATTCTGGATACATTGTGGATACATTATGGATACATTATGGATACATTATGGATACATTATGGATACATTATGGATACATTATGGATACATTATGGATACATTATGGATACATTATGGATACATTATGGATACATTGTGGATACATTATGGATACATTATGGATACATTATGGATACATTATGGATACATTATGGATACATTATGGATACATTATGGATACATTATGGATACATTATGGATACATTATGGATACATTATGGATACATTATGGATACATTATGGATACATTATGGATACATTGTGGATACATTATGGATACATTATGGATACATTATGGATACATTATGGATACATTATGGATACATTATGGATACATTATGGATACATTATGGATACATTATGGATACATTATGGATACATTATGGATACATTATGGATACATTATGGATACATTATGGGTACATTATGGATACATTATGGATACATTATGGATACATTATGGATACATTATGGATACATTATGGATACATTATGGGTACATTATGGATACATTATGGATACATTATGGATACATTATGGATACATTATGGATACATTATGGATACATTATGGATACATTTTGGATACATTTTGGATACATTATGGATACATTATGGATACATTATGGATACATTATGGATACATTATGGATACATTATGGATACATTATGGATACATTATGGATACATTGTGGATACATTGTGGATACATTATGGATACATTATGGATACATTATGGATACATTATGGATACATTATGGATACATTATGGATACATTATGGATACATTATGGATACATTATGGTGTGTATGTCTAGTGAGTCTAATGAGTCCAATGTGTGTCATTGTGTGTGTCTTTAATTTGCCAGTTCGGTCGTTGTCAAAACAGCCCAGTTCGGTCATCCAATTGAGACCATGCGGGCGCTCTCATTGTAACGCCCATGGCCGTCGAATCGCATTGGGACCTTAGCATGGCATGGTTATTTTTTCATGGTTGTTCATGGTTTTCATGGTTGTTCATGGTTTTTCATGGTTGTTCATGGTTTTTCATGGTTGTTCATGGTTTTCATGGTTGTTCATTGTTTTGCAAGGTTTTCATGTTTTTTCATTGTTTTTCATGGTTTTTCATGGTTTTTTTCATGGTTTTTCATGGTTTTTCCAAATGTCTCCAGTCAAGACTTGTCCATCTTGTCCTTTTGGGCTTTCATGGTCTGACTCGAACGCAGACCGTTTGACCATTTCGCCGACAAAATATGACCAAATAGACTGGCTGATTAGACTGGCTCGAACCTTTGCGGGGGGCAAAACTGGTCAAGTCTCACTTGGCCAACAATCTGACCACCATCCAGTGGCATTTGAAACTTCCGAAATCCAAATAATCCATGTGCAACTCAACCGGCCAAGCACCGGCAATTCACAAGAACTACATCCGATGATCTCGCTCGCGGCCCCAGTTGAGGTGAGCAGAACAATATTTGCATTATTAGGACCCATGGCACCCATGGACCATGCTTAACTTCGGTTATTTGGGTCATTCGGAATGTGTCAAGAGGATGTGGCACTGTGGGTTGGAAACTGACTTTGCATCTAGTTTCCCTGGAGTTGCATTTGAACAGTTGGCTGACATATGTTGTTTTATCTCTAGGTTTGCTGTTCAAAAATGCTCTGCAAAGGCTCATCAAATATGGATGAAACTTCTGATGCTAAGCCATTCAAGCAATCCAGAATGGTTTTTTGAAATCGGCAAACCAAAAGAGACTATATACTTCCAATGAAGTACAGTAATATGAAATAGCTAGAAACATCCTGTCAAAATTTTTGTGCGAGCATGTCTGAGCCCTATCAAAGCTCGGGGCTCGGACTCAAATTCATTGTCATGGCTCCCACTCACAGCACTCACAGTGGCAGCTGCCATTGCAGTGTCTGGAATCTACAGCGGAGCTGACCAGGGTAAACAACTCTTAGCTTCCTAACCTCGACGCGGAAGCTAATGCAAATCTTTGACAAAAAATCCAAGAAGCTATGAAGACTCGGACTGTGATGCAAGATATGCAAGATGATGCAAGTTGCTATAAAAGACAGCCAGACAGCAGTCTCGAGGCTACGTGTGATGTTAAAATGTTGCAGTTTGAATCAAACCATGTCTTGCACAGTCCAATTTTCAGACTCTTCGAAAAAACTAATCATCTTCTAGATGTTCAACTCCCACATTTGAGGCCAAACTGCAATTCCACATGCAAGTGCAATCAACATGCTCCTTTCACAACTGTGATTCATTCTGATTCATGTTGTCACTGGAAACTGGAAAATCTGGAAATGGGTACGGTGGAACTTCAAATAATTCAAGCAACGCTCCGCACTGCTCCGCGCATTTTTTGGGTGAAACTCTTCCGTCAAATCTCTGGGGACCCAACCTGGCGAGACACTCAGCCAGACACTCCGAGCATCTCCGAGACACGGTGAGACCTTTTGGTTTTTTTTCTCAATTTGGGTTTGTCTGAAAATAGTGTACCCCTACACCCAATGGTTAATGATCATTATCCCTACTAAATGGCTATAATTGGGGGTATGCCCCATTTTCAGACATACCCATTTGTCAAGCCTTCTGACCTTTTTGGATGTTTGATGATTTTTTCTAAGCCAAGATGAATGAAGAGGTCACAAATGGAACGTCAAAATCAAAGAAATGTCCAATGCCCCGAAGAAAAATGCCCCGAAGGCAACCCCCCTTGGTGCGCCCTCGCCTCCGTACCTTCACCTTTCGGATCGCTACGAACCCTTGGATCACCGAACACCAGCAGCTATGGCACTTCAGCATCGCTCAAAGGATCGCTGAAAGCAAGGCTGTTTCGAGCAAGATGAGGCAAGAACATTAGGAGGAACTAAGAGGTACGTCTCCATGATCTTGGCCACGCTACTTGTCACCTGCCGAAAGCCCGTGGTTGGAATTGGCTGCGCATCAAGCAATGCAAATTGACAAAACGTTTAAAAAAAAATAGAATAAATGTGAATATAGATAATAATAAATATCAGCTTCCAGGGATTTCCAGAGAAACACTGGCCGAAAACACAGCTGCGACACTCCGTGCCATCCAAGACGCTTCTCCATGTTGCGTGCGAACCGTCAGTCGAACCAGTTGCTGGTTTCCCTCGTACTCCAAGCGTACCTCGACACAATTCCAAACCTCCGAGGTTTGCCAGCTCCCGATGTCTCAAGCCTCCCCTTTTCCATCCTTTTCCATTACTTCAAGGGAAACATTCCCCAGGAAACCCAATTTCCCCCAGGGCACGAGAATGGGAACACTCATCATCTTGCCCGGCTGAGATGGATCTGGTGTAGCTGTGTTCAGCGTCCCTGGGGATCCGGGAAGTCTCGAGGTTCTTTGTTGATCTTTTTTATATTTAGTTGTAATCCTTCTCTCTCCAAAATACATCAAAATGCTTGTTCTTATCGATGTGGAGACATAGCTCGTGCACAGCAGGTCGATGACAGTCATGATGTTCTCATGTTCAAAAAACGGACGATTTTTAGAGGTCAACATGGTCAGTTCGTCTTCGTGATTCGTTGTCGCCTGCCGCTAGGGTCTGCGTTGGTCCACTTCCAGGCAGCACAAAGAAGTTGAAGCCCTGGGAATCAGCAGAATCCAGCAGAATCAGATCAAGTCGTCCATCCTGTCCCTGGTTTTGTCGACTTGGCGCATGCTGAATGAGTGGCCTGAGTCTGTTTTTTTTTTGGTTTTCTTCTGGAATACACTGACTGGCACTTGGAGAGATTATGAGAGGTTATGATAGATTATGATATTTAGATTGAACAGATTCTTCAAATGGCTCAAAGCCTAAGCCATTGCTTTGCAATTCGGAAAGCCTTTTGAAGGTAGTTCAACCACTGGTTTGGAGGCTGCTTTGCCTGGAAAATGCAGAACAGGTGCAGGACCAAGGGCAGCCCGACATTTGTCGAAGGCGTAGAAATTTCAAGTTGCTTTGATGTTCTCTGATACATCTGATACATCATCTATTTTCATAAGCTTCGCATGTTTGAACATGGAACAGCGGCATGTCCATCACGTCCCGCCTTTCCCACCGAAAGCAGTTCTCTCGGCTGTCCAGCTAAGGATTCGAAGAAGGGCATGAATTGCGGAGGCTGCGGCGGAACACCGTGGAACACCGTGAAACACTCAGCACCGGATCCGTCAAAATCATGGTATGCCAGCGCATTTTGATCATTTTGGCCTTGGGCTTATGAAAAATATCTTTGAATAGCGCTATGGATCGCTATGGTATATTCGGATTCGGAAATTTGGAAAGTCATTTGGAATAGATTTGGTCCTTACACGTTTGGATTGTTTTGCACCCGCGTTTCGGATGTCAGCCTGCACTTCTGCTGGAGAGATGAACTTGGTCACCACAGCAGGCCTCGAACTCATGGCTTACCCCCCCGATTTAGGCCCTGAAAACATGACACCCAAACACAGTCCCAGCTTTGACAACTCTCCGAAGAGTTCCGAAGTATTGCACCTGGGGAAAGACCTTGATGGGCCTACACTAGCATTGGTGCAAAACTTAACCAATGCTGAAGCAATCCTCAACCCACCATGCTCTACTGTGGAGATCCGAGGTGCCGAATGATTCACCGAATCGGTGCATCTGGGGTGAAATCTTCAGCAGAAAGGGACCATTGAGGCTCCAACAGCAGCAAAGGCAACTGTTGAGCTGGCTCACCTGGGGCAGTGCAATACCTGGCCCAGCATGGCATGATTCGGCATGTCGGATATGTTGGATTTTTTTCCATGGCAGTTCTTTCAAAAAAATCCAAAGGACATTCTGGGGAAAACTGAGCAACAGGAAATTCTTCAACATGTCTTCGACATTTTTCAAGATTTTTTTGTGTCAAGACGCTGGGGCCTGAGGCGGAAACACAGGAAACGCAGGGAGTGATTTTTTGGGCTGGTGGATTTATCGAAATCACATCGAGTCAATATCAACTTCATGACGTCATGATATATGTCATATATAATCATATATATATGTCAGTCATAAATTGTCATAATATGTCTGTCGCTATATCTGATTCATTCTGATTCAACTTATGTTGTGAAACAACCAATGTTTGAACTGATTTCGCCAAGATTTCCGCCAAGAAACTCCACCGCATATCTTGCAGGCTGCAAGAAGGGTCGCAGGCATTGCACTTGCACCAGATGCTGGGCCTGTCGTGTGTCCATTGCGTCCATCGATGTCCATTGTGTCCTTCCGTCGTGAAAAACTCTACGAATTCTGGATCTGTCTCTGGATCTGGATCAAAATCTGAATCTCTCGCAACTTGACCAACTTTACCCAGCCATGGGAATTCTTTTCCATTGCTTCGCCACGCTTCTGCCTCTCTGTTGTTTTATGGGAATAAAATCGGCCTGCTCACCCGGCTTCATTGAGGGTGGAACCTGTCACAAATCTCTGGCATTGCCGCAGCCCATTCCCCGTTGTTTGACATCCAGCGGCAATAGTCAGTGATAGTCAGTGCAACCGGTGAAGGATATCAGTGCCAACAATTACAGAACAATATACAACGTATGCAACATATATACAACATGTACATGTGTGTATAATACATATATATATATACGATATGCTGGATGTTCTTTCGGACAATGGCCCAGCTTCCCTCTTAGAGACAATGCAGATGGTCTGCAGGATTGGAGCGACCCAAACATGAGAATTTCGATGTTTAACGTTGGTGCGCAGTTCGCAGAACTTCATCTCACATGAACGAAAGAAAATGAAAGAAGTAAGAAGACGTTGACTAGATTGATGACTGATATTGATCGATTGACTTGAGTGATATCTGGTTGGTGGTTTCAACCCCTCTGAAAAATCTTACAGTAGTCAGTTGGGATGATTATTCCCAATATATGGAAAAATAAAAAATGCACCACCAACCAGATATTGATTGGATTAACGACTTTGAGTGATATTGACGTTTTTTTTCTCTTTGCTCCGCCTCGCTGAAGGTCTGGACTTTCATGAAGGGAACCTCCCAGCGTCAGCAGCGTCAGCTGTGCAACCACAAAGGGACGTTCACATGATGATTGCAGATGATTGCAGCAGATGGGTATGGATCAATACCTATTAATACCATTTTTAGGGGAATGAACATCCATTTACCAGCTATTTTGATGTTCACCAGGGGGATAGGGTTTTGACCCATCCCCAGATGACTTGTGCTGTACGTTCCTTCGATCTCGGTAAACAAATTTCGCCGAAATGGCTAAGGGTGGCCTCGGGAATCTGTACACGAATGTTGCCGATGGCTCCCTGCCAGCGGCATAGCAGCGAATCTGAGATGAAGTGGGATACTATATGAGGAGATATCTCAGATATGATCTCAGATATGATCTCAGATATGATCTCAGATATGATGTCAGATATTCTGACTTGCACTTGAACAGAACATGACTGTCGAACAAGTTGCAAGTTGGTGCATGGCAAACCTCGGTTCCTGAACGATGTCGGTCCAATTATCCCATTCCACCACCATTTTCGTCCTTGGAGTTGTTCTTGAAGAGAATCGTCAAGCGGCCAGTTGCCGCATTGTACCTCACGATATCTCACGATTCATCAAGGCAAAACTTAGAAATCTATATAAATCTTAGAAGGATTGCGCAAGTCTTGCCTGAAAATTTCACTCCCACAGCGTCACAGCGCACTCTTGCTTCATCTCCAAAACCAAATGGGGAGAGTTGTAGAACCTGTCGCGACATGGGGCTGTCTTTGCAGCTCAAAGTCGCTGCATAATAAACACACATCGTGACACAAAAAAGCTGCAGATACCTGCATATGATCATAATATCCATATGGATATTGATGATCTTAATCATTAACCATCATAATCATTATATCAATTTATATCATCAAGATCATTACCATAATATTTTCAGATCATAATATCCATCATATATATCCATACACTACGGCACTGTCACTTACGGAGGTGCCATGGCCCCACATGGCCGGCGGGGTGAACCCCACCTTCCAACTGGAGCCAGGCACAACTGGAGCCACAGATCCTGCACCAACAGAATGACAACAGGTCCTGTGGTGAAACAACAACTGTAAGATGATTGATTTTTATCATTGACCTTGCGATTTCAGAAAAAATCCAGAGGCCTTATCATCCAATCATCTTACAACATCTTACAACAACTTCTTTCAGTCCTTGGGACTAGGCCCACTGGCCGTCCCATTGGCGGCTTGTGGATCCGGAGCTGCACCTTCTGAATCCGAGGATTCGGACCTCGAAAAACACAAAAATGAGGATCTGCAATGTACATCTACCATCATATGAGATCATATAATATCTTATAGATGATATGTCATCTAGTAACCATCTAATAGTCATCTAATAATCATCTAATAATCATCTAATAATCATCTAATAATCATCTAATAATCATCTAATAATCATCTAATAATCATCTAATAGTCATCTAATAATCATCTAAAAATCATCTAATAATCATCTAATAATTATCTAAAAATCATCTAATAATCATCTAATAATCATCTAATAATCATATATAATCATATATAATCATATATAATCATATACCATCACATCATATCATTATAATGATTAAATGTAGATCATATAATCATATGGAATCTAAATAATCTAATAATGATGCAATGATATTACATCTAATCATATTAGATTATATCTAATATTACATCTTATAGATTATATGTCATCTAATAATCATATGTAATCATATATAATCATGTATAATCACGTGTGTGTATAATATATATATATATATATAATTATATATACACACACATGCAAGTGCGGGGGGAGGAGGATCGCCACAGAACTCAGAAACACTGATAAGAATCAAGAATCCCTCAATATCTTGGCAGACGTTTTGTTATTTTCCCCAAGAAACCGAGAAACCAAACTTCTTGGTGTTTCTTGTTGGTGCTGCCATTGTTGAGATCTCTTGAGATCTCTGTTATCGATAACGCTGTGCGGCCAAGGTGTTGCCAATATGCCAATGTCTCGATATATCTCGATGTGTCTCGATATATCTCGATGTGTCTCCATGTGTCTCGATGTGTCTCAATATCAATGTAAGTCTCGAACTCTGAAGCAGCCTGCAGCGCAATTTTCAAGATCATTGAACTGCGAGAATGAGTTTCCATCTCGACGTCTTGACACGTCTTGACATGTACAAATGCCGTGGAATATTTGGAAGCTCGAAAGATGGCAAATACACAATGCTTAATGGCGGGAGACAGTGTTCCAACGGCAAGTTTGAGGCGAATGCAGCTTTCAGAGCTTGTTTGGCAAATACTTTATGGAGAAAAACAGCTCCTCACAAACTCTGAGGTTAAAAAAGAAGTGTCTATTTTCAGATATAATTGATATAATTGAGATATATATATATATATTGATATGATATTTCATTGATACAATCATCAATCAATGGATAATCTGCTTGTAGTCTAACCACATCTAACTTCTCTGATAGAAATGGCATTGCCGGCCTGTGGGCTGGACCTCACTGCACTTACTCGACCTGATTTTTCGCGGAGCTTTGTGGAGCTCCAAAATCTCTGCACCGAAACAAGGACGGAGGACTTTTTAACTGGTTGGTGGTGCAATTTTACCATCTTGAAAAATATGAATTAGTCAACGGGTTTTTCATGGTTTTTCATTATCCCATATATTACATATATGAAATGGAAAATAAAATTGATGTTTGAAACCACCAACCAGTGAAGGATTTGAAGGATTTGAAGGAATGTAGAAATGCAGAAACTCTGAAGCTCGTCTCTGACTAGCCTGGATCAGGAAGCTCCAGTGCTCGCCCGTCTCCCTCCACTTTTTTGCCTGGTGTCTTCTCGGACATGGTTTCGGTTTTCCTACAGCGCCTCCCTTCCCAAGTTCTGGAACGAATTAGAGAAAAATATCGAAAAACCGTCCCAATTTTTTGGAACAGCTTTGATCATTCTTTATCATCTGTCGTCAGCAGCTCCACCTCCAGGTTTATACATGCCTCCTTCACTCTTCGCTGCCTACGAGTCTCGCAGACATGTGCCATTTGATCAATTTGATCAACGCAAAGAGAACAGCACAGAATCCATCACTGATCTAATCCGAGTTCGGCACATACAAACAAGGTTCAGGAGAAAATGGGAGAAACAGGCAAGCAACGCAGAACAACTTTGGAATTCGAAATTCCGAAATCAAAAGAAATCGAAACATGTGGCAGTGTGTCAAAACCTTGTACCCCTGGTGAACATCAAAATAGCTGGTAAATGGATGTTCATCCCCCTAAAAATGGTATTAATAGGTATTGATCCATACCCGTGTCAGAGTCTGTCAGAGTCTGTCAGAGTCTGTCAGAGGTTCAACCAGCATCTGCCTCTTCGAGTTCCGCACGTGTGTGCGCGCGATTCCTGGAGGAGAACTTCAGCCGCTGCACCTGTTCCAAAGTGCCAAACAAAACGACAAAACAAAACGAAAAAGACAGCAATGCACCAGCAATGCACCAGCATATCATGCTTGAGAGTCAAGGTATTTGGTTTCAGGGATTCTATATTCTATATGATTGATTCTAATTACATACTTCAAATATACTAGATATGATTAGATATGTCTCGTTTTCTCTTGCCCTAGATTTTTCTGTCACGTTTTCACCGAGTACCCACTGGCGGAATAGCCCTCATGTTCCCCATGTTTTCTGACTCTGCCGCTACCAGCCAGGGTGACCAGCGGATTGTTTCTTTGCACGCTTTCAGCATACCTCCGGTGTTCCATGATCCATTGGTCCATGACACCAAAGATTGCCTGACACTTCACTCACGCACTGACAGTGTTTATCAAAGTTGATATATGAGATCATCATCCCAGAACTTCGTTGAACATCTGTTTATTATCCCAGAAACAACGACATATAAAGACATGGAAACAGCACGGGTCACGCTGGCATCGGTGACAGAACTTCGTCGAGCTTGTCCTGTGACATTTCATTGCAGGTACGGTCGGTTTTCACTCCGTCTTCATTGTCGTTGAGTCATACTACTTCTGAATCCTTTGAAATCTTCTAAATCTTGATGACCGCTTCAAAGACTAAAGCTGGAGAGTCACTAGACATCACTAGACATCACTCGCCAATCGTCCGCTGAATTTTCTTCCATCATCGTCCTGATCCCGTGCAAGTTGAAGCAGCTCAACTGTGCGCTGCTGTAGGTCAACGTCTGCGCTGTCCTCTGAAAGTGGACATCCATGAGGAGTAAAAGCCATGGCAATGCATCGCATCAAAATCATCAAAATCAAACCATCAAAAGCTTCAAAACCATCAAATCTTTTATATAGTTACTATAGTTTGTTAATCTGTGACTCTGAACTTTCTGACCTTTCTGAAGTTTCTTTGTCACAATTTGTGATCTGCACCTGAATTTCCTTCAGGAAGCTGCCGACTTCCCCGGACAAAGCTTCATTTCCGTTCAGGAGCTTCACGGATGCCAGCAGAATGATCGCCTCCGGGTGAAGGTCGGTGGTCCCCAAGCTGTGCGCGGTCCATGATTTGGGGGGTCTTGGGTCAGGGTAAGGTCAGGGTAAGGTCAGCACTTGATCCCATGGCTCCAAAAGGTCAGCAAGCAGCCCGAAAAAGAGCCCTAGCCCTAGCCCTAGTGGCCTTGGTTTGTTGGGAGCCCCTTACGAAGTGCCGATGTAAAGCTTCGAACTTTGCCCGAGGCGTCACGCTGGGTGGCAGCAGGTGCCCGAACTCACCCATCAAATACCTACGGAACGACATGGAACGACATGGAACGACATGGAACGACATGGAACGATGGCCGTGGAGCGTCCATTGTCATCGTGGGGCACGCGCCCAGGCGCAGCAAGGTATCATGAGGAGCTCTCTGAGATGTGAGATTTTGATAAGCCTCTCCAGTCTCCAGGAAACCGGGAAATGCTGATGGTGAAAGAAGCTGAAAGTTTCCCATGAAAAATTATAAAATCGTCATGAGGCAATCATGAAGTAATAATTGAGATAGCCTTGCTGGCAGCGTGTCGCTGCAAACCGTGCTTCTCCTCAAAAAGACATTCTGAGGCAGCAGAATTTACTTCCATGCTCAGTCAATGTGTGGAAGTACTTCCAACTAAAAAAAAAACTGAAGCATCCTCAGCATACATTACCTTACATTAACAACGGATTTCACCCAATTTTTTTCTTACCTTTTTCGTGAAAAACATCATTCCTCAGCAACGGAAATCACCGTCTATTCGAAGCATCTCAGCTGTCTAAGATTGACACTGACTCTGCAGATCCGTCTTCAAAGCCTGTCACGACCTCCCAATGGGCGATCGAATGGGCGCTCAGAAATGTCACCTGAAACCTGGGCACCTGGGCATGATGAACAAACAGATAGGAACAAAAAAGAGGAATGTATATTGTGTGGAAATCATGTTAAGTTATTTTATACATACATTACTGTTACATTACATTATATAATCATTATATTACATTAGATTACATTACATTACATTGTATTGCATTACAGATTACATTACGTTACATTCCATTATATTACGTTACGTTACGTTACGTTACATTACATTACGTTACGTTACATTACATTACATTACACTACACTACATTACACTACATACATACATATATACATATGACATATATATATATACATACATATTACAAGTTGTAAGTATCTAGATGTATCTAGCATCTATGCAACATATCTATGTACATTCTGTGCAAAGTTCTTCCGCTGAAACGGATCGAGGAAAATTGTCTAAAGAAGATCATCGCGGGACCTGCACGACTCGATACCAAACATCATCTGCAACCTCACTGAAAGAACACTGAAAGTACACTGCAGATCGTCAATTTGTTTCACTTTTCGAGCATTCTCAAGTATCAACTTGCTAGTGAAGCACCTGAGATTTTGCTCTTGGTACATTTCACCACCATGTCTCACAACATGTCACGACGTGTCTCACAACGTGTCTCACGACATGTCGTGTCTGAGGAATCTGCGGCGTCCGGAGCACTCTCCAACATCTTGAAGACCACCTCAAGGCATTGCTGGCGTAGCCGTGAGCCGTGCCGTGCTAACCATGTGCCAAGGCTTCCAAGGACAGAGCATCCACGTACCAACCGAAATTCGGAGCGTTCTTCTCTGCCAAGATGGCAATCTTCAGAACCAGCTCCTTGACATCATCGGGGAAAAAAAAACATGAGCCAATTCATTGAGATCTGTTGGTAGGGACAAACAACAATATCCCCTGCCGTCTCTGGCGAGTCGCAAGTTCTGAATAGCCAATGTAGTGCAAGGGTGTGTATGTATATATATATATGTGTGTGTATGTTGTATAGTATTTCTTATATATTATGAGATCATATGTTTTTATTATGTATATATATATATCGAATTGTCTGGTGGTCAACTGATGCTCAATTTTTTCAGTGAAACTCATTGGAAAATGCGGCAGTCCGGCCAAACTGCCAAGAACAGAGCCAGCGTCAAACATAAGTCAATGATGCCGGTACTGTATATATATATATATTATTATATATTCATACATATTCAGATGACGTTCACAAATGTTCCCGGCTGTCTCCTCTTGTAGCAAGCTATCGCTGGCACCCAGAATCTCCAGGAGCTCATCGACAATTTGCTGCCAATTCTCCGGCCTTCACCAGTTTTGGATGTAGAAAAATGGTTGGAAGAAATGTGGTAAAAATAAGGTAACTGTGGGCAAAACTTCCCCAGTCCATTGCTGATAAATTCACTTTGTTCTGCCGTTCTAGACGAATCTAGGAGAATATGACACACAGCTTGCCTGCACAATGCATAGAGGAGATTCAGAGCCTTCCCAAACCACGTGAACCACGTGAACCACGTGAACCACGTGAATCACGTGCCATGACAGCGTGAAATCTGAACAGAGCTTCACAATCCTGGGGAAAAGCAACAAATTTGAAGAGCAAGAGTCACATCTGCCACTTGTGCCTGTCTTCTAATTGAAATGTCGGTTTCGTGCATCTTGTCCAGGATTTGATTCTTATACCTCCAGCCACATCGAGTCTCTGGAAGATCTCTTTTGATCATGATGCTGCTAATTTTCTGCTCTGCTTCTGCCTGTCCAGATATTCATGGGTCGAGAGGTTTGTCGCCAGTCTCGCCATAGTTTCCAGACCCAAATACCTCCGCGCAAAGATGACTTCCCATGAAAATCATGAAAAATTGAGGACGTAACAACTTGGTGCCAGCTATGAGTTGGATTGTGCTTGGTTCATGTTACATCATGTTACATCATGTTACATCATGTTACATCATGTTACATCTACGCGCCCAGCTATGCCCTTCTTGTCTTTCTGGACGAATACAGTTTGGTCCAGGAATCGACGCCGAGTAGATCAAGTGATGATTGTAGTGAAACAGCAACAGGCGTTGCGTTGCGGCGCGTTCGTTTCCTCCGTTTCACTTTTCTCGTTGCACTCGACCGTTTTCGAAGTTCGCATGAGTTATCCTAAGTTTTCCAGAAAGAGTGTCCCAAATGTGGCCTTTCTGACAGTCCTTCAGTACAGTTTTGCTAGCCTACAGGCCTACAGTAGTGGTTCTTAAAGTCCTTTCTGCTGCTTTCCTTTGCTTTGATTGCATGCTTGCTATATCTTGTTATTGCTGTTTGACCATTTGCTTTCTCTGAGCTCCTGCTTTCCTTTTTCCCAGGAAAAATGGATAGGTGTTTGGTGAATCATTGAAAAATGATTGACTGGAATTTAGAGTCAGAGTCTCAAACTGCTAACGTAGGACATGCAGCATCCAGCATCTACCATTTACTCTCTCTAAACCTGTACTTCAGTCTTGCATTTTTTGGTCACACCATCAAACTTTTCGGCCCACCTGATGTTTGGGTCTGTTGAAGACAAGAAGATCCCAAGCAGGCCAGCAGCTGTTTTCATTGTCTCTGGGTCAGCTGTGTCCTGCAATGAGGAAAGGGAAGCAATGGGAAGCAAGAAAAACATGTCGAAAAGGCGAAAAACAACAATGTAACAAGAAATAACAAGATATGTTACAAGATTATGTTACACCACATTCCCGATTTTTGCGGGATATTCTAATCAAAGTACGTAGCCTCCACATCGCTTCAAAGTACGTGTGACACCAGCGAATAGTGTTGAAGAGTGCGGGGATGCTGGGCAAAGACGGACAAAGTACACCAGTGAAAGGTCAGAGGCATTTTTTGCTGCTCAGAATGGACTTCCAAGATGCTTTGGAAGCCTAAACGATCTAAATGTCTGACTAAAAAAAACTACCAGAATATGATCACTTGAGAAGTTCTTGAAGAAACGAGACGAGCATTGTGGGTTTTTTTCCTTTCTTTTTAGCCTTTCTGAATGCTCAAGTTCCCCAAGGCTCGGGCCTCCAGATGAATCATCAAATTCATGGCCTGGCGAGGCCAATGGACTTAGCTATGCTTAGCTATACATATTATGATGCCACTACACTCTCCGAGTCTCATGTGACGTTCAAAAGATCCACTACCTGCGAGGTCTGCGGCATGTCGCTCGCAGGGTTTTGAAAGTACAGAGTACTCTACAGTATTGGCAAACTAGGTGTGCTGAATATATTTTTTATATTATGTATGTATACAGTATCTACATATGGTATCCATACATGGTATCTATATATTATGATATCTATATGTGTGTAATCTAATATTCAAATATATATATATATATATATTCCATATGATTCCCACCAGCGGAGCTTGGCTTTTCAGCCAGCCTCAAAAAGGATGGCGTGTTCAGCATTGGAGCGGTTTTGACGCTCCGCATCCACCTAAACATAGGAGAAAGGCCGTGCCACAATTCCGAGAAGTTGTCCTTGTGACTTTTCAATTCATCACATGGAGGTGTCCTAAAATGGGGGGACCCCTGGTCATCATCCAGCTATTAGAGAACGGGATTTTCCATGAAATAAACATAAATAAACCATCCAGCGATATATTGGGTATTCCCCCATTTATAGAACCCCCCATATGTTTCATCACATGTTTGAGGTATCTTGACGTGGCCTTGCTTCTCTTTTTGCCGGGGCCTTGGCGAATGTGGCGCAATTTGAGAGGACTCAAGGCTCAGAGGCCCATGGATTTTGAAGTCACTATACCCTCCAGTACCATGACGACCCTGCCGGTTGGAAGACCCTGTGTCCACTAAAAATGGCATATTTTCAGGGTCTATGTGAATTTACAGATGGTAAAACAATATAATACAGGGGAGCATCAGTTATGTTCCATTGTTGCTTTATCATCCATCAAGTAGTATCCATTGTTATTATCATTTATTCTCCATAGTTTTACTTTTCATTTACCCTCTGGTTATTTAACATAGCCATGGAAAATGGCCCATTTCTAGATGGTTTACCTATTAATATCTATTAATAGCATGGTGATTTTCCATGGCAAACTGTTAGTCATAACCAGATGGTATCCATTTTTCACATCACAAAAATCCAACGGCCATTGGCAGCGCCTGGTGGGGGCGCCGGAGTTCTCTGTGAGGATGGCTTGGCCAAGATGCTCTGCAGCATCACATTCATCCGGTGCCTCGAATAAAATTCGGTGAAACATGGTGGTCCATGATTGATTTTATGGGAAGAACTTGAAAATCTTGAAACATCTTGGTTGAAACATCTTGGTTGAAACAATCCAAAGTATCCCAAATTAACAACCAGTAACAACCGCTGATCTTGCAAAACATCTTGAAACCAAGGAATTCACGGATTTAAAAAATATGTAGGATCACTACATGGGTGAGCAGAAAGTGCCTATGCTGCGATTATCAGTGGGAAATCAAGGGCTGGACAACAGCTCTGCGTCGAACATGGAGACAGGAAAGAATTGCCTGGCCGTTGGAATCATTCAAAGCGTGGAGCATCGTGGAGCACAGCAGCACGGCAAGGCTATGTGAAGGCTATGTGCTGACATTTCAACTCATGTCAACTGACACATGTCTGAAATGAGAAAATCGCCAGCACCACAAGATTCTAAGAAGTTTCGTCTGAAGCCAGGGAGCAGGTACATGATAGTACCTTCGAAGCAGGTCAGGTCCTTTGTCCACGAAGTTATTGGATGTGAAATATGATACCCTCTGGTAAACATACAAAAAACTATGGAAAATCACCATATGTTTAATGGGTAAATCAACTATTTCGACTGGGTCATTTTCTCATTAGCTACGTTAGTCACTAAACCAGAGGGTACATCCCATTAAAATCACGATTTTGTTGGTTAAAGCCCATTAAACCACCATGAAACCACCATTTTCCTATGGTTTTCTGATGGTTTTCCACCATGAAACCAGGGCACTCATAGAATTCAGGACAATCCCCTTGGACCAGGCTGGCTAAGCACTGGCACACAGGTGGCACCACTTCTGCCCACGCCTGGACCTCGCTTTGCGGCAGCAGAGATCCAAAGATACAGATTTTTCCATCTATCTACATATAATATCATATATATATCATATAATATCATATATTATAATCACATCATATTACAATATATTACATCTATCTCCCGGATATCTACAGATTCTTCAAGTCGCGAAAAACTAGAAGAGTACTCTTTCTAGATACTCAGAGTACTTTTTCAGTGAAATTCGCATGGCCTTTCGCCACCAAAAAAAAAACGGCAGCACTGAGGGATGCACGGGATATTTGCCCATCTCTAGGATTCCGAGCATGAAGCCACTGACAGACCTAGTGACATGTGTCATGGTCCTGGTATTGTCAGCATGGAAAAAAAATCTCAGAGATTTGGCTACCCTTCTGAATAGATTTCAATAAATCAAAGATGATCAAAGTTTTTTTGCTCAGCACGTGTAACACGTTTTTTTTGTTAGGGACTTACCACAGAGGCCTCTTTGCAAACTCAGGCAGGCACGTTAAAAGACCAATATCTCGCTCGAGGAATAGAGCAGCAAGCTTCTTTGACCATATCTGGTAGCACCGAAAATGTGTTTTGAAATGCCGTTTGAAATGGAAACGAAGACCTGGTGACCTGTTGAGACCGTTTTTGCTTTTGAAACTGCTAAAAAAACCATCTTAAGGAGGAGACGTCTGGCTTCAGGCCATCATTTTCCTGTGGAAAGTTGGACGCAACTTCTGCAACAACTCTGCAACAACTCTGCAACTTTTGCTGTCACAGTTTTCTCAGTCCTTTCTGTATAGTCTCAGCAAACAAATGCACGCTTTTCGCTTAATGTACGGTGACAGCCTTGGCCCACGGCACGGATATGGCACGGATTCTCTGGATTTCTCTGGACTCTAGACGTGTCACCAAGAAACGCGTTGGACTGTGACAAAAGCATCTTGGATATGTCAGAGAAAAGGTTGTCGGCAAACTCAGGACCTGACAAATTGTATAAAAATTGACATACCATTTCTGGTTGGTGGTTTTAACCATCTTGAAAAATATGAAAGTCAATGGGAAGGATTATCCCATATATTATGGAAAAAAAATGTTCCAAACCACCAACCAGATTTGTTTATACCATCCACATGACAATGACAGGCTCAAGATGCTCCCGCAATATCCGCAATTCGCCTCCAATATTGGCCACCGTGTTCAGGGCCAATGCAGCCATGTGCTGGGCGCGCTTGGAAGGTCATGCCGAGAAAAAAGCGCTATATGCACTGTGGTTTCGGGTTCCATTGGTTGCATCAAACTTGCACTTGACATCACTTGACATCACTTGACAAAGCCTTACTTCGCTCATTTTCATGATTTAAAATGGTACCTGTCTGCCTGTCTACGCACGTAGAAAACAATTGTTCACATGTTTTTTTTGAAGCACTGCCCCTGCCTCATTGCCAGATGCCATGTCTGTCTTCACGCTGTTCACGATCATGCGCACCATGTCGTTGTTGTCAGCAAGAAGCAGAGAAGTGGCCAAATACCTAGCGCGCTCCAAAGGTGGTGAACTGCTGGCGAATGCTGGAGAATGTGGGCATCAAAAATGCTGGAAAACATCTTCGAAATCTGCGAAAATCTTCCAACATCGAAGTTTCTCTGAGTTCAGCTGATAGTTTCTGATAGTTGATTGATAGTTGATTGATAGTTGATTGGATGTTGATGTTGTTGGGGGCTATCAGCTGAGTGCAGTGCCCGGCAGTCTTCTCACTGAATTTCGATGCGGAGCAGAGCTCCACAGCCTCGACGCAAAAACACGGCGTACACAGCGTACCGCGCAACGCTGAACCGCTGTGCCACGGCCGGACCTGGAAGTGTCCAAAGTCGATGTCGTAGCCCAGCATGTAAGCATACAGCAGCTTCCAGACGTACCTGAAAATAAAATAAATAAACCAATGATAAAAACCATGATTCAGTAATATTCAATATCTGAACCATTTTGAATCAAAGGATTGCTTAGCATGATGTTCATATTTATACATAAAATATATATTAATATACATTCTATAATATAATATAATATAATATAATAGAATAGAATATAATATAATATAATATAATATAATATATGTATATATATTATGTATACATGTTGTTTGAGCTTGTAAATGTTCCATTCTTTCATGACTTCCGATTTCCAGTGTGCCCTCAAGCGCACTTTTTCTTGTCATAGCCCGAGAGGGATTTGGGATTTGCAAATTTCAAGCGAATCTTCGACAACTCCTCGCAGCAGCAGTTTCGAAACTTCTGCTTGAGTCAAGCAGCGCAAGATACATTCTAAAAGGCCAAAATAATCCAAAATAATCCAAAATATGTTTTGCGAGCAGAAAACAAGAACTCAAACACTTCGAAATGAGCGAAAGAGAAGGTTCTCTTCGGCTGAAGAGAAGTTAAAAAGCTGCTTCAATTGGTGCTACAATCTGTACAAAGCCTGCCTTGTCAACCCTCTGCTGCTCTTGTTCTTTCGTCTGGCAGTTTCGTATGTCAGCAATAAAGACCTGGCCGGCAGCAAATCATGCGACGAATGCCGCAATGCTGTGCGCCCCCTAAGGTCAGTTCCAAGTCATGCTCAAATAGTCACGGCTTTTGCTTGATGCATCTGAGCATCAGTGCCACGACTAAAATCATCAGAAATTTCCCAGCAATCACAGTATTGTGCATGTGCAAACATCTAAATGAGATGCTTCAGATGCTTCAAATGCTGAGTTAAGAAATGAAGTTGTTTTTTTGCATATCAAAATTCATTGCCGGAATTCTTCCCTTGTCAATTGTGTCGGTATCACCTGCAGGCCCTTCATGTGGCTTGGGGAATCGAAGCCCAAGGTCTCTTGGGCTCCCCGCATGGCAGCCTTGGACCATGGACATCCATGCAGCCATGCAGCCATGCACCACAACTGGATCCGCATCAACTGGATCCACAACTGGATCCACTGAGTCTCCGGGCCTTGACATTCTTCATGACTCAAAACACCTCACGTCACGTCGGTTGAACACACGAAAAAATTCTGCAGTCTGGTTGAAAGACGTTCTCATTGTGCGTTAGAAACAATCGTGATACCATATCATACATTATCATACATTATCATACATTATCATACCATTTATGGTGTGTTGTCTCTGTGTCGCATTTCTGTATGGCTTTTCTCTTTTCATCGTTTCGGGCCTGGCGGCCAGCTATGGGCACAATCTATGGAACATCCGCATCGCGTCTGGAAATCGCGACCCAAGTTGTCGGTGCTAAAATCCTCTCGCAATTTTCATGTGGCTTCAAAAAAACATAGGACAAGAGAAGTTTCTTAAATGGCTAAACTTAAATCTCAGAATCATCTTAGACTTCACAACCACGGACATGAAGGGAATGAAGCACAAAATAAAGTCATGAAGTTCTGAGTGCTGGAGCTACAGGCCTTTGAACCTAAATAAGCTTCCGCCAAGAGAAGGATTCAGCTGTCAAAATGGTCAAGACTCTCTACAGGCTCGCTATGGTGAGGCCAAAAATCATGAGAGATCACAACCGTTCAGCGTTTCAACGACTTCACAGGAGCTTTTCTTGTCTCTTGCAGCGGTCCACTGCTATTGCGCTCAGATTCACTTGCTCAAGTTCTTCATGAGGTAGTTGTAGGCCTGTCAGAGTGTTCGACTACATTTCTCCACATCCCATGACACGTTTGACATGTCCTTAGCTCAACATGTCGCAGCAAAATCAAGGGAAATCATGCCAATCCGCTCCTCGCCCTCTTCACCAAAGTCCACGACTGCCACGCAGCTTGTGCCAACTACCTGGCAAAATTCAGAAATAGTTGAAATAGTTCCATATTGTTTCACTATGTTTCATATGAGAGCTGCAAATCAGCTTGCCACCTGCCTTCCTAGGAAGACCGTCCTTGTCGATCTTGCAAAGGCCTTCACATACCACATGCATCCACACGCACACTCCGATCAAACTCAATATGTAGGACAATGTAGGACCTACTCCAAACCTGCGAAGCAACTGGAGACGGGTCGCCTGCCCATTCACCCAAGCTCTTGTTGTCAGGCACGTCAACAACAGGCACGTTCTTTTCCAAGCACAGGCCCTGTCAGTAGGAGCACTGCTGTCACTAGCTGAACATTCTGAACGTTCTCACAATTCTCTACGCATTTCTAGTCCTTTCTACCATTTCTATGCCACGCGCTTTTGCGATGTTTGTTCAATGCTTGTCCCACTTGTCCCACTTCGCTCTCACAAGGCGGACACGTGTCACGCGGGTCATGCAGCCTGGATCAGCTTCTTGTAGGTGGCCTCGTTGCAAGACTCTGCCAGGAACACGACCTGGGCCTTGCAAGCTTCGATGTGCTTGGCCACCTGGTCGAAAATGAAGAATCAGAACATCAGAACATCAGAACCTCTGAGTTCTGAGCACGCTCTGTGGAAATCATGCTGTCACCAACAAAACAAGTGAAAATTGATATGAAAACATGTGCGAATTCATGCGAATTCCATCAAGATCCACAACGTGCAGACCACTCTCGAAATACCAAAACATGGCCTGATCCACTAGAATACTTCTTTCAACAGAGAAAAAAAAACTTACAGTTGCACTATGTCACTATGTCACTATGTTGCACTGACTCTGCCTCATGCAGACCGCGGATGACACCATCAACCTGGAGGGCCCGCTTGAGGACCCCTCGCACAGCTCCGTTCATATCGGTCACCTTCGCAATCAGAGCAAACATGCTAAACGATGCTCAATGTATGTGAGCGGCAGATTATTGCGGATTCTTGCCAATTGTTGCCGTTGCAGAGTCATCAGATTCACCAAATGTTGCTTTGAACATCTTTGAAATTATTGAAGTTGCTGCCTCCTCTTCCTTCTCGGGCTCAGGAGCCATGGTCTCCTCTTCAAGTTGTTCCGCCATGGCCTGTGAGTTCACATCTAAAGCTGGCAAATCTGGCAAATCTGGCGCGCACAAGGTCGCACTCAAATATCTCAGAACTGCAGAAACCAACCTCAAAAAAGTGCGAGCAGCTGTGGTGTGGTTTGCTAAGAGACGTTCCTATTTTGAGCCGAGATCACCACATCGGCAACGCTCAGTTTACACATGCCCAGCTACTCGGGTTGTAAACCCCAACTTGTTCAACGAGGACTGCAGAGATTAGCACCCCACAACCCATACAGGTGCCCTGTCAAGGCACAGCTTCACAGGAGCTTTTCTTGTCTCTTGCAGCGGTCCACTGCTATTGCGCTCAGATTCACTTGCTCAAGTTCTTCATGAGGTAGTTGTAGGCCTGTCAGAGTGTTCGACTACATTTCTCCACATCCCATGACACGTTTGACATGTCCTTAGCTCAACATGTCGCAGCAAAATCAAGGGAAATCATGCCAATCCGCTCCTCGCCCTCTTCACCAAAGTCCACGACTGCCACGCAGCTTGTGCCAACTACCTGGCAAAATTCAGAAATAGTTGAAATAGTTCCATATTGTTTCACTATGTTTCATATGAGAGCTGCAAATCAGCTTGCCACCTGCCTTCCTAGGAAGACCGTCCTTGTCGATCTTGCAAAGGCCTTCACATACCACATGCATCCACACGCACACTCCGATCAAACTCAATATGTAGGACAATGTAGGACCTACTCCAAACCTGCGAAGCAACTGGAGACGGGTCGCCTGCCCATTCACCCAAGCTCTTGTTGTCAGGCACGTCAACAACAGGCACGTTCTTTTCCAAGCACAGGCCCTGTCAGTAGGAGCACTGCTGTCACTAGCTGAACATTCTGAACGTTCTCACAATTCTCTACGCATTTCTAGTCCTTTCTACCATTTCTATGCCACGCGCTTTTGTGATGTTTGTTCAATGCTTGTCCCACTTGTCCCACTTCGCTCTCACAAGGCGGACACGTGTCACGCGGGTCATGCAGCCTGGATCAGCTTCTTGTAGGTGGCCTCGTTGCAAGACTCTGCCAGGAACACGACCTGGGCCTTGCAAGCTTCGATGTGCTTGGCCACCTGGTCGAAAATGAAGAATCAGAACATCAGAACATCAGAACCTCTGAGTTCTGAGCACACTCTGTGGAAATCATGCTGTCACCAACAAAACAAGTGAAAATTGATATGAAAACATGTGCGAATTCGTGCGAATTCATGCGAATTCCATCAAGATCCACAACGTGCAGACCACTCTCGAAATACCAAAACATGGCCTGATCCACTAGAATACTTCTTTCAACAGAAAAAAAAACTTACAGTTGCACTATGTCACTATGTCACTATGTTGCACTGACTCTGCCTCATGCAGACCGCGGATGACACCATCAACCTGGAGGGCCCGCTTGAGGACCCCTCGCACAGCTCCGTTCATATCGGTCACCTTCGCAATCAGAGCAAACATGCTAAACGATGCTCAATGTATGTGAGCGGCAGATTATTGCGGATTCTTGCCAATTGTTGCCGTTCCAGAGTCATCAGATTCACCAAATGTTGCTTTGAACATCTTTGAAATTATTGAAGTTGCTGCCTCCTCTTCCTTCTCGGGCTCAGGAGCCATGGTCTCCTCTTCAAGTTGTTCCGCCATGGCCTGTGAGTTCACATCTAAAGCTGGCAAATCTGGCAAATCTGGCGCGCACAAGGTCGCACTCAAATATCTCAGAACTGCAGAAACCAACCTCAAAAAAGTGCGAGCAGCTGTGGTGTGGTTTGCTAAGAGACGTTCCTATTTTGAGCCGAGATCACCACATCGGCAACGCTCAGTTTACACGTGCTGTAGGACTTCTGCTAGAGGTCTGACCAAAACGGGTTGGCAGCGTGTTATGGCACTTTTCCGATCGCTTCAGATGCTCACAGCATCACTCGCATCTTCACTCCTGACACCAGGTAGGAGCTCAAAAGACTGCTTGACATTTCTTCCTTTTCACATCAGCTCAAAACAGCTCAAAACAGTCTTAAAACAGAGTTGAAATGATGCAAAGCGATGCCCGCACCATTCTTCCAGATGAACTCTGGATGTTTCTCCAGGCTTTGCCGCCTATCCTCCACCTGCGGAAATCTTCTGCCCAGACTCATGAAAACCGATCAACATGGATCTACTTCGATCAAGTTGGTCTTGTATGATCTGCATATGATCTCTATTATGACCTGTACTTTCGCAGTGTTCCGCAAAGATTAGAGTCAGTACCCGGAGCGACAGCCTCCTCCTGCTGCTCCAGTTCCTCCACTATTCGCTCCCACCTGCGCAACAGAATATGTGCACTTTTTTGTGGCCATATTGTGCACTATATTGTACTATACTTAACTCTGAAAACCTCAAACCTCAGAGAATCTGAGCCAAATTGAGGCAAGCATCTTTTGGTAATCGTCAAAGCTCTTCACCTAGCAGGTCACAGCGACTATGGAGCACGAATCTGTGCGGAGTCATGCCAGCGGGTGCAACAGGTGCAAGGGGCCTTGCTCTTTGCAATCGTTTGGTCCTGCAATCGCTTCGCATCCAACGAAACCAAGATTCAGACTCCGACTTTGAGATTGCAGGAATATCTAATTCATCCAAACCAATATATTCAGCGAGTTCTTCAGGACTCTTTTGGATTCTTTGCATCTCATGTTGAATATCAGCGCTCACCTCAGCGAAGGGTGGTCTCATGGCGCGGACGACCTCCAGACAAAATGCTACAAAGCTCTTTGGAAAGCACAGATGGCCGTTCTGCTTCAGAACCCAATTCACTCAAAAAAAAAACGCGTTGCAAAGGGACGCCTCTTCCATGTCGAAGTTGCTCTCTTTGACCACAGCCTCAGATCTGCTGGTGTGGCGATGATTCGGATCAGAAAACACTCCCCAAGTCCCTCTCCTGCGTCATTTTGTCCTCAGCTTCCCCTGGCCTCACAGTGCGTATCGTGACATTAATTGACAAACCTGGAGGATCTTCATACAGTGCATGTACTCTGCATTCATTTCTTCTTCCTCTTCCTCCTCCTCCTCCTCTTCTTATTTGTTTTTTTCTTTCTGATACGTCTGTCATCAGTTTGCGGAATGGATAGCATGTCTCATCACATTCAGTTTTCAAATGGAACAGGTGTGACATTCACTTGGTTCTTTTCTCAAAGTCAGCTGCACGAAAAATGAACGTCGCAACGAGGATACCGTGCCCTAGGCCTCTTCGGTGCCATAGCATGTGCTGCGATGATGGCCTCAAGGCTGACCCGGCAGCCGGGATGTCTAGCGCAACGGTGATGAGAATTAGTAATTGCGGTATGGTCATTATTAAAGGTACAATTCTAGACTACTATACTATACTTAGTCTATACTTAGTGCATCTATTACATCTTATTGCTACAATTATTGCGGTAAGTCATGATCATGATCGTGATCATATAAGTCTTCAGCCTGAACTCCGTATAAACTGTAGACTCTTTAGCCTTTCGTGCCCTTTCGGCAGATTCTATATGTTCCAAGAACGCTCTCGTACGCAAATCACGCAGCAATACAACAATGAAAACCGTACACAACGTTCTTCTTGTGCATGATGTTGTATAGTTATAAGACGGATGTTGAAAATTGTCATCAAATCAATTCCGATAGCATCTCTTCTCTACTCTTCTGCACCACTTGATGCTCCATTTAAGGCATCGACGCCCAAACGCCGGAAGCCCCGCTTCGTTGCCATTTCTTCAGCCGTCAGACCGTGCTGGTTGGTCACTGCAGCAGGCGCAAAGGCCTCTAGCAAGATCAAGTTTTGCCAAGAAGAAACGATCTCACAATACAGGAAGCACCCCTAAACCCTGGATTACGAAGGCAATTCCCTGCTCGAGAGATCTGCAACATGATACGGGGCCTGTGACATAATCATGAGGTATTGTCTGTACATGTACTGAGAAGTCTAGGGAACCAAAAGCCCTTCACCCCCGTCTACCCACTATTTTTCAACCACCCATATTTTTTGTGAAGCACGCAGGGTGACTCTTCAAACCCAAAGGGGTTCTGTCTTGCACATACTTTTCACCCATATACTTTTCACCCAGAGACTCTTCACCCAGAGACTCTTCCCCCAGAAACTCTTCTTGCACATACTTTTCACCCATATACTTTTCACCCAGAGACTCTTCACCCAGAGACTCTTCCCCCAGAAACTCTTCTTGCATAGATTTCTCACCCAGAGACTCTTCACCCAGAAACTCTTCTTGCACATACTTCCCCCCATATACTTTTCACCCAGAGACTCTTCACCCAGAAACTCTTCTTGCACATACTTTTCACTCATATACTTTTCACCCAGAGACTCTTCACCCAGAAATTTTCTTGCACATACTTTTCACCCAGAGACTCTTCACCCAGAAACTCTTCTTGCACATACTTTCACCCATAGACTTTTCACCCACAGACTCTTCACCCAGAAACCCTTCTTGCACATACTTTTCACCATATACTTTCACCCAGAGACTCTTCACCCAGAAACTCTTCTTGCACAGACTTTTCACCCAGAAACTCTTCTTGCACATACTTTTCACCCAGAGACTCTTCACCCACAGATTTTTCACCCAGAGACTCTTCACCCAGAAACTCTTCTTGCACAGACTTTTCACCCATAGACTCTTCACCCAGAAACTCTTCTTGCACGTACGTTTCACCCATATACTTTTCACCCAGAGACTCTTCACCCAGAAACTCTTCTTGCACACACTTTTCACCCATATACTTTTCACCCAGAGACTCTTCACCCAGAAATTTTCTTGCACATACTTTTCACCCAGAGACTCTTCACCCAGAAACTCTTCTTACACAGGGCCTTGGGGAACGTGACTTCTTTCTGACGGCTACTATTTCTTCTTTGTCCGTGCTTGTTTGTTAGGTTCCCTCTGTGGGGAACACCGCCTCCTTCAATAACATCTGTATATATGTATATAAGACAATATGTCATATGTCTATATATATCTCTCTCTATCTATCTATCTATCTATCTATCTAGCTACCTACATATAACCAACAGATGTCTTCTGCAGGGATGAAGTGACATGGTTTGCCATTGTGCCTATACCAAGCTGCCTCAAGATGCCAGGATCATAACACAGAATATATCATAATAATTCATCATACATCATTATCATAATTCAAAAGAGACATACTAAGAAAACCGTGCAAACTCAAGATCAAACACAAGAATTGCACAGACGTTGTGTCACTTCCTTTTCACAGGAGCAAGGTGTACAAGGCAAGGGAAACAAGCTGCCCATCTCTCTCCTCTGGGCGGTGGCACAACAGTGCCCACACCTCAAGATAGAAGTCACGTTCCCACGCCCAGGTGACACCTTTGTGCCACCAGCTCTTCAAAGTCAGTGGATCCGTGTAGCCTCGAGGCCGGGTCAGGTCCCCCAAACAAACCCGACAAACATCGTGTGTATGTAGTTGAGGTCCGGGCGGATCCAGCCGTCATCTGGTAACAGTCGGAGATCCGCTTGGTAAGCCTGTCGGGGCAGTACGGAATAACTGCCGTGCACCCGTCGGGCGCATCGGCTTCTTGGGCTGTTTGCCCCCCCCTCGCCTGGCACACCTCCGCGGAGGCATAGACCCATCCATGGG
>CAMXCT020001517.1:0-2500 GCA_947184155.2 Cladocopium goreaui
GTAATGTATGTAATGTATGTAATGTATGTATTGTATGTAATGTATGTAATGTATGTAATGTATGTAATGTATGTAATGTATGTAATGTATGCATGTATGAATGTATGCATGTATGCATGTATGTATTGTATGTATGTATGTAACGTAATGTAATGTATGTAATGTATGTAATGTATGTAATGTAATGTAATCTAATGTAATGTAATGTAATGTAACGTAATGTAATGTAATGTAATGTGATGGAATGGAATGGAATGGAATGTATGTACGTACGTACGTACGTACGTATGTATGTATGCATGTATGTATGTATGTGTATGTATATATATATGGCACAGATGCTTTGGTAATTATAAGTATTATATATAAGTTTGTTGATATGATTTGCTTCCATCTGTTCAATTCCCCCATGGATTGGGAGTGGATTGTCACTTCTGAACGGGTTGAAATAGTGGCCGAGAGCATGGGATGGTAAACCACCAACGGGTTTGCTGCTTCAAACGCTGAGAATACGCGGGATATCAGAGGATATGTTTTTTGCAAAGTTGCTCGTGATTTTCTGCAGTGTTGATGTTTGTTTGGTTGAAAATCTAGCAAAAGAAACTCCTATGGATATGGCATATGGCATGCTTGATTCATGCAAGTGTCAGGGGTTCGTTTGATTGTGAGTGATGATATTTCCATGAAGCTGTTGCCTTGCAATCATGCATACAGACTCACAGACTGATCTAAGCAGGGTTCTTCATCCATGTGGATGCATGTGGATTACAAAGCGAAGCAGAACGCATTTGCAGGCAGCTGACAAGAAACAAAAGCAGCACCAGGCTGGAAGTGGACTTGTTTGAGTGGGGATCTGGGATTGCCACAATTTTGGAGATGTCCGATGCTGACAATTCCCAAATGTTGTGTTTTCCCGGGCCAGTTTTGGGATGCACAAGCATGGTGCGGAGTCTTTCTGCGTTCAACTGCCAGCTGTCATTTCACGGGGTTACTTGTTGGTGTTAGCCCATGCAAATCTGCGTTGGATGGCCAAGTTGAGGATCAGGTGGATGATCCAGACAAACCCCCTGTTGATGCCAGACCCCTTCAGGCAGATTATTGGAAGGCCATGCAACTCCATGAGCAGAACAAGAAGTCCATGGAACCCTTTGTCACAGAGGCAGTTATCCAACCGCCTAAGCCTGCGGTGGATATAGCAGCCTTGAAGCCCCAACAAGCCCAGGCCCAACAAGCTCAGGCGCAGGCGCAAGCTGCCAAGGATCGGAAGGCCAAAGATGACTCTGACAATGAGAAAAATGTGGAGCCTGTGGTCAAGGCGACGACAGCAAGCATTCAGCAGATGGGCTTTGGGTTTGAATCTCGTTTGGTGCTTCAGTATGTTTAACAAATCATGTTTATATGTTTGGTATTTGCTCGATGTTTTCCTTTGCGGTATTATCTCAATCTGATTTTGATTTTGAGAGCGCCCATCCCCGCAGAATTGAGGACAACAGTGCTTTGAGCGCCCTCTACGGCTACAGCCTTCTACCCGGCATGGGTAGTCTGGGCCTGGTGCCTGGTGCGGGGTACTACCCCCTCAATCTGGCTGGCTATGCTGCTCCCAAGGCAGCGGCAGCAACAGCTGCAGCGGCAGCAACAGCTGCAGCTGCGACGGCTCCAACAACTGCAACTTCTGCCACAGCTGCAGCGACCGCGGCTGGAAGGGCGGCTGAAGCCCCCCCCTCGTCCAAAGCAGCCGCTGAACCGCCTGCATCGCAAGAGACATTGCTCAGCGTCTCGAAGCCCAAGAGCAGCATGGCCATTCAGTCCATGCGCATGCCACCAGCCCCTGCTGCGGCAGCAACTGCAGCAGCTGCCACACCTAGCCATCCAATGACACCGCCGCCATCCAAGGCAGCAGTGCCGGCACCGGGAAGCACCCCAAGCTATCCAGCCCAAAGTCACCCACCACAACCTCCTCCCGCACCAAAGGCTCAGTCTTACTACGAGGGATCGTGGGATCAGTATGGCTACTACGGCCAGCCCAGTCATCAGTATCCTCCCAAGCAGGCCGCACAGGCCGCGCAGGGAGCTCAGGCAGCCCAGGCAGCCCAGGCATCTCCTCAACCCAAGTCTGGGCAGCCGGCCTTCCCTCAGCTACAGCACCAGCATCCAGAGGCAGATCGGACCAGGCAGAGATCCGATGACGGCCAAAGGTGGCAGAAGAGCTACCATAGCCAGAGCCAGGGCCAGGCATGGCAGGGGTATGTCAACGTATGTCAACGTATTTCAAGTTGCTGAGTTGAAAGTAGACTGAGTTTGTTCCTTGGTGGTTCTTTCCTGTGCTTTCGGACTCCAAATTGAAGCTTACAGGTAGATTCTGAGGCTTTACGCATGACATCGGATGACAATACTAAGAGAAGCTTTTATGATGTTATTCCAAGATCCGTTCGTTTGCATGTGCGCAGAGGCTGTCCCACTTGTTTTAAGCCCGGCGTCATTGTTGCTTCAAATTCTTCAG
>CAMXCT020001517.1:7500-25000 GCA_947184155.2 Cladocopium goreaui
GGTCCTTGGCAATGCCACCCACTTGCAGCCGTGAATGCTACCCAACTCGGGCAATAGCTCCAAATTTTGGATGAAGGGACCTTTCCCATTGATGGCTTTAGTTGGGCTGCCGAAACGGTAACACCCAATAACGGCGGCTAAAAAACAAAGCTTTTGCTCCACAGCCCCCTAATGGCAGCATTTCCACGATCATTCTCCAAGTGTTTCACAGAGAAATCTGATTGCGAGACATTGAATTCTGACTGGTCTGGCAAAAAACGGCAAAAAAACAAAGCCGCCATTCGGAGGACTTCATGCCAATCCTCAGAGTCCAACCATGGAAAAGGAGCTGATTGAAACCCAAACAACTTATCCAGATCTAAGACATGAAACAAACCACCTAGCTGCTTGGCGTTTCATCAATTCAGTCTCAAATTTCTATATGTTCGACTCCCACAGAGATGGAGGTGGAAGCCATCAAAATGGTAGCTGTGGCTGGAAGGACAAGCGTCCATTGACTCTCTTGCCCTCTGAGGTTGGCGAAGCTAAGAGCAAGCTTTCAAGAATGTAGACCGTGCCAGGAATACGTTCTCCAGAATTGCAACGGCGCTGTGGCGCTGTGGCCTTTAATAGACCTTCCCTTTCAACAAATTGGCACAAATCTCGGTTTTGCCACACTCCTCCCAATGGTTCTCTGTATACTAAGACTCGGAGATACTATGGACAGCTGAAACCAAGCTTTGGCTACATTGCAAGGGGGTTCTACCAGCTGTTTAAAGAATCCGTGCGCCGCGCTTGTGTTGGCGGGCACAGGCTTTCTGCGTTTGCCTATATACAATTTACATTGCATTCAAATTGGATTTTGGAGGGCGATGTTCAGCTGCCATGTTGGCGAAGCTGCGATGATACACAGCACAATCATTCAGGCCAATTTTAGAGTCCTACAGTGTCCTGTTTTGCGTCCTTTTTCGACATAAGCTTTGCTTCAACAAGGGTTCGATGAAGGAAATTCGCTGCGGACGCATCAGAGAACACGTCGCCGCCGGGTATCTGTGCCCGAGGGAACCAGTAAAACCTGGCACAGGTCCCCCTGCAAGAGGTGCACAGGAAATCAGTTGCAACACATCAATGTGGTATACCCAAGAAACCTACGGCTTTTGATGGTGATTTTACAAGTTTATGTGACCCATTTATGGTAAATCATCGTGGCTGGTTTATGGCATTAGATTTACCACACTGAACGGGATCTCCAGCAATCATCTCCAGAAACTGAATCACCCCGCCTAGGCAAGTCTGACGGACCAGTTGTTTTGTTGCTTGGCATTCTCCACAACAAGACCTAGTCCAGTGAGATCGAAACAGTGGGAGTTGAATTTCCAACACACATGTTTTTCTCGCCATCTCAATCCACTCACCAGCTGGCATGCCATTGGCACCTGGTGTGGACATCAACCACTTCTTCAGGCTGCCATCATTTCGCCTCAGGTACCAGTGATACCGCAGCCAACGATTTCCCACATCTTCCACATCGCTGTTTTTTCAACTGAGCGGGGTGCTTGCTGTTCTCGCGAACATACAGGTTGAACTCTGCCGCAACCTGCGCTGGCAGTGCTTGACTCTGCTGATATCAGTGCCTGGTTTTTCCGTCTTTGGCCTTTCCAGCAAGCCAAACTCCATCCACACTCCCACCATGTCCTGCAACAAGTTCAGTTCAGTTCAAAACATGTTCAAAACGTGGAGAGAATGTCACATGGTTTTGAAAATACGGTACCTCCATTCTTCCATTGGTTAATCACCATAGTATATATATATATCAAAATAGCCTTAAGAACAAACTTGGCATATCATCTAAATATACCAAACATATCATAAACTTGGGAGAATGTGATAAAATAGGCGGGATATACCATACATATCGCCTCTTTTCAGGTCCACGTTGCCCCATCACCCGCGTCCTTGGACCAAAGCGCGCGTCTTTTCCTCCAGGTCCACGACCTGATTCAGCCTGAGTTCTGCGTTTGGCTTGGAAGAGGCTCAAAATGGTTGGACCATTGGTAATAAATGGATATAAATGGTAAAGTAGTTGGTAATATATGAGTAGTCAATAATGTTATCTAATTGGTAGTTACAAATTGGTGTTGTTTATTTACCATTTGATCATTGTAGTTAGAGGCACTTACAATAGCAATAATAATAGTAGTAATAATAATAATGATTTGTGATACTTATGGTACACTAATATAGATGTGGTACTAATATCCTTGTGTTGCCCATATTGATGTACTATTAACTATAGAACCCTAGATAAGAATCTATGAAACTGGAAGAGTTTCACTATTTTTTCATGCGCTTTTCCAGACCAACCCACCACATCCTTGGGGCCCACGGCCGCTCGTTGGAAGGCGGCTCGCCTTCCGCCTGCGTAGCTTCCGAAGGTTATTAACCGTGCAGGTACGATTGGCGGGATGGTCCTCCAAGTAAGGCCCTCATTATTGGAGGTTTGACTCCATATCATAAACAAGAAATGGGTTGATAGATCCAACCATGATGGCCACATGATTGTTTGATTGCATATCCAAAATTAGGAGAAAAACAGAAAATGGTAACCAGGATGTGGAAACCTCGCTGAAAACTAGACTGTGAGTGGATTTGCAGCAGTTCCATTTTCTGAACCCTTTGGTTTCCCTCTCCACGTACGGGTCAAAATTGAACCCCCCCCAAAAAAAATGGAATGACACGTCCCATCCGCCTTGATCACGAGGGGAGTCACACATCGCGTTTGCCTCGGGATTTGTGCGTTTTCTACGCGTTGCCGTGAGAACAACATGGAAATGCCACCCACATCATGCAGACATCCACAGATATCTAGGATCCATGCGCTGACCTGCTCATCCACCTCGCAAACACGAAAAGCAACAAAGGTGCGGGGATGTGCGGGGAACATTTGCATCCACCGATAGTTTGACTGCAATCTGGTGACTGGCGGAGCAACCGGTCAATGTTAATAAATTCCTTCCATTGGGAGCATTTGCGGCCTTTTTCCCCGCGTGCCAGGTGATGGTCTCTAAATTTTAGATTTTAACAAAGGTGCAACTCTTCCTCCTTCTTCTCCTTCTCCTTCTCCTTCTCCTTCTCCTTCTCCTTCTCCTTCTTCTTCTTTTTCTTCTTCTCCCCCTCGTCTCCTCCTCTCCTGTGCCAGGCCCGGACGCAGTGGAGCACGCCTGGACCTGAGCCATATCGCAAGCTCTGGACTGGACCCAAACCGTATCGCAAGGTCCGGGCGCAGTGGAACACGCGTGGACCCGAACCCTATCGCGAGTGCCGGATGCAATGGAGCACACCTGGACCTGAACACATGCCAGAGAGAGTGGCAGATAGAATGCCAGATAGAATGCCCGAACATATGTTAGATAGATTGCAAAAATCATGCCTGAATAGATGCCAGATAGAAAGAATGAATGTCAAAATAGATGCAAGATCAGAAAGAATGCCAGATAGAATGCCAGAGTACGTGACGGTTTGTCAAAATGTCTTCTTCTGGTTTAGCTGATAAACTGATAAATCGTCATTCCTTGCGCGCCGCTTCTTGCTTGGTCTTCAAAACCATGACTTATCTAGATATTCTGAAGCCTGCGTTTCATCTTTCATGTTTGAAACCGTTGCTAAAACCTGCAGGACCCGCTAACCACGTCTATATGGAGTGAGTGCGGCTGCTAGTTATTAGTCGTGGAACTGGAACAATTGTTCATTTCCTGCAGGGTTTGTCATTGCCTTTGCTGTCACTCTTGTTTTTGCCAAACAGAAAGGATAAACTACAAGTTCTCTGGAGGCGACTGGGTCACTGGTCAGCCAAAACCGTTTTTTGCAACTTTTGCTAGCGCAGTTCTCGCGGGGATCTAGCGGGTAAACTTACGTACAATTCGCAAAAAAAAAAATGTTGAATAGCACAGAAATTTGCAAAGACATCCTTAGGTTTAAGGCGCTAAGTCTAAGTGTTACAAATCTAACTGTTTTTCATGTTCAAATTTACAAACAGTCAGGAACACATTAATAAAAAAATATTTTTGAATCTGGATGTAAAAAAACTAGTGCAAACAAAGCAGGTTTGCTAGCACTGCCTTGCAGAATTTGTGAATTTAGTTGCGCGCCGCCTCATAACGAGTACGAAAAACCACTAGATCCGCACTAATTATCAACCACTGGTACCAAATGTGTGTCAACTATTTTTGGCAAATGGTCATATGCCAGAAAGAATGTCAGATAGAATGTCAAAGTATAGGCCAGAAAAACTGTCAGATATATAGAATTCAGAATATATATATATATGCCGTATATACTTCCGGATGGTATGTCAGAAACTATGTCAGAATATTGTGTCAGGGCGGGGATCACCAAGGAAGTAGGCGGCCAATTTTAGATTGAAATGTTTTATTGTAGTCCTGCTTCGTTTTTCTATATTCCTCATCTTCCTCATATCTTTTTCTTTGAACCTCATTCCGTTTATGTTTATGTTTATGATAACTGGTTCTATTATCTGATAAGCACATTTTACAAGTTTTTAACCCTTCATCAAACTTTTCAATGTCCATAGTTCTTTCACAAGTTTTACAAGTTTTATCATCCATATATCTTAAAACAATCATGTTCTTAAATATGTGTTCAGATTTTTTATTGAATATTGTTTATTCATAGAAAATCACATCATCACCTCATCCATTCCATACCCAAAACAAAACAACCAAACAAAACAAAAAACAAACCCAGCATAGAACAATATACAAAACAAAACAAAGAACAACAATATATATTATTCCTTAGTCTGTAATAATCCCATCTTACAAGTCCATAATTCTAATTAAAAAACATATTATTAGACATATGTTAGTAGTAAATGTCTTCAATAATTACTAATCTAAAATGAAATGCCTGTATTCCTATTATACTATCTTTATCTCGGTCTTCTTCTATGTCGGCTTTTATTTCTTCAACTGCTTTATCTAATACATAGTCTATATTATCTTCATCTACATATTCATCAAAGTCATTCATAAAATAAATATCTCTATAACTAAATTCATTTTCTCCATATTCCTTTTCTGGGAGTTTTGCCACTAATTGAACTTCAATGTCAAGTTTAACTCTATAATTTAAATCATCTTCTACTTCTTCATAAATCAAAGAGAGTAATTCTTCTTTTTCTTCTGTTATTATGTCGTCTAAACTTTTTAAACTAAATGGCACTCCCTCTCTCATAATACAGTATTCAAATATATATATATATGTATCTTTTTTCTTGATTTCAAATGTCTTGTTATTTTAGGACCAAGTCTTGAAATCTTATATTTGTTTTGTATTCTCCTCAATGCCTCAATATGATTATACTCAATTTTCAAATATTTAGGGTCTCCAATTTTATAAGAAGCAATTTTACTCAGCACATCAACGGGTAAATCCTTCACGCAATCCATCCTACTAATATACTTAAATAACTATTCTTTAAGTATATTTTCTCAGATTAAAATATATCATTCTTCTCAAAACTACTTAAAGATAAATCAACTAAATAAAATATATACTATTATATGATGAAAAAGAATTATAGACTATTTATTAAGTAATGATTTAGAAGAAATACCAAAAAGAGGAAGAAAAGAATTGAAATCAATAGTAATAGACAACAAGAAATTTAGATACAACAAAGACAAACCCATATCAAATGTTTTAACGAAAAAAACTATTATCAGCAAAGAAAACTAATGAATACAGAAGCTATGCTTTAAACAAGGCAAAGGGTGCTTTCAATGAAGGAAGAGTAAGACAATTATTAACCAAACACGCAATAAGAAACAAGTTTAGGGTCAGAGATATTCAATCAGCATTTAGAAGATACGCTAATTCAATAGTTTTAGAAAATAAACACTTTGAAGGAGAAAGATGTTTAGAAATGATTGCGCACCAAAAGCAAAGACTATTAGAGTTTTTAAGAAAGAATAGAAGCATGAAACTTGACATAAGAACAAAAGCACTATTTGAAAAACCTGAATATGATGATGGAGGAAATGAAATTGGAAGTCAGGAACTTGTATATGCTTTACCATCAACCCGCTTTAATATCAGTAATGAAGATGAACTAACACAAGCATTAGAAGACAGTGTTAAACAAATCTTATTACAAATACAAAATTTAGAAGCATCAACATCAAATTTACGCTTCAAAAAGATTTTGTCAATAACTATTCACTATGACAGATATGACCCAACAAGAGCAGGGAGATACATAGAATTACCAGAATGGATTAAGTTAAAAAAGGCATGTATCAACATTAAAAATAAAGACCAAAAATGCTTCAAATATTGTATTCAATCCGTAGTCTATGACAAAATAAGCAAACATCACCCAGAGGAAATGTTCCACTATAATAAACTGAAAGATGATATTTTGAACTGGGATGGTGTAAATGTTCCAACTGGCAATAGGGACATTGACAGATTTGAAGAGAACAATAAATCAGTTTCAATAAATGTGTTTGAACCCGATGACTGCTTAAATGATAATAAGATTATACTACATAGAGGCACTAAAAACAGAAATGCTAAATATGAAATAGCTTTATTAAAAGTCTATGATGAAGATAATCACTATCATTATGTATTAGTAAAAAACAAATGTAGATTATTAAACTGTCAGAGCAGTAGCAACACTAATAAAAAGTTTTACTGCCACCATTGCTTAAATCCATTTCAATCAGAAAAGGCATCTAAGAACCATCTTGAAAAAGGATGTATGGCATCAGAAGGACAACAAACAAAGATGCCAAATAAAGACACGTATATAGAATGAAAAGCATAATACTAAATTGCCTTGTCCTTCTGTAATCTATGGTGATTTTGAATGTCTAACCACTAACTCTAATACTGAAATAAAGGGAACTTACGGCACCGAAGGTGCCCTAAGTTGCTCTGGAAGCAGTGCTCCCAAAGGAACGTACCAAGAACATAAACCTTGCGGTTATATGTTGAATGTTGTAAGCAGGATTAATAATACTTGCAAACCGTATTTATACAGAGGTGAGGATTGTATGAAACAGTTTGTAGAACAACTGACCGAAATTAAGAAAGATATTTTTGGAAAAATGAATGTTAATAAACCAATGGGTGAATTAACAAACGAACAAAAATTAGAGTTTAAATTATCGTCTCATTGTTCCATCTGCGGTAAGAAATTTGAACCTGATGATGAGAAAGTCCGCGACCACTGCCACTTCACAGGCAAATACAGAGGCGCAGCGCATGTAAAATGTAATCTGGATTATTCATTTAGATATTTTAAAATCCCTATTTTCTTTCATAATCTCAAAAACTATGACGCTCACTTAATCATTGCCAGAGCAAATGAACTAAACATAAAACTAAACCAAAACAAAAGAATAGATGTAATAGCACAAAACAGTGAAAAGTTCATAACCTTTTCATTTGGTGCTTGTCAGTTTAAAGACAGTTTCGCTTTCTTAACTGCCTCATTAGATAAGTTAGTTAGATTAAACAAATATGAAGGAAATCAAAAGATTAAAGATTGGGAAACTCGTTTCAGATATACAAGCACCAACCCATATATCAAATCTAAAACTGATTTGAATTTGCTGACTGATAAGGGTGTCTATCCCTATGACTACATGAACTCATGGGAGAAGTTCGATGAAATAAAACTACCAAAGAATTTCTTTTTTACAGCAAATTATATGAAGAAAACATAACTGACAAAGACTACGCCAGAGCAAATATTGTATGGAAGCATTTTAACATTAAAAACCTTGGCGAATATCATGATTTATATGTGATGACTGATGTATATTTACTAACTGATGTTTTTGAAAATTTTAGGGATATGTGTTTGAACTATTATGGATTAGACCCAGCATATTATATCACTTTACCCAACTATTCTTGGAATGCCTTTTTATCATTGACAGGAGTTAGACTACAACAAATACACATAAAAGAAATGTATGAGATGATTGAACATGGATTAAGAGGAGGAATGACACAGTGCTCCTTTAAGAAAGTAGAAGCAAACAATAAATACATGAATGAAGATTATGATAAATCTAAACCTTCATCATACATAAGTTTTTTAGATGCTAATAACCTTTACGGATTAGCAATGTGTAAGAAACTGCCATATGGTGATTTTAAATGGTACTACGGTAGAATGGATGAAAAGAGAGTAATGAAATATAGTGATGCTGATGACATAGGATACATATTAGAAGTTGATTTAGATTATCCAAAAGAACTACTTGATTTACATAAAGACTATCCATTAGCACCTGAAATCATGTGTATCAATGAGAGTATGCTTTCACAAGTCCAAAGGGATATACACAAATACTATCATGGAAAAGATGCCAGTGATGAAAAGACAAATAAATTAGTTTTGAATGTAATGGATAAAAAGAAATATGTTTTACATATATCAGCATTGAAGTTTTACTCACAACAAGGATTAAGTCTTAGAAAAGTCCATAGAGCAATAAGTTTTGAACAAGCAAACTTCTTGAAACCATTCATTGAATTCAACACCGAAAAGAGAAAGAATGCCAAAAATGATTTTGAAAAAGATTTGTTTAAGTTAATGAATAACAGCGTATATGGCAAGACCATGGAAAATGTAAGAAAGCATGGCGATTATGAGATAGTTAATACACCTGAACGCTTTCAAAAACTGGTAAGTAAACCACTATTCAAACACAGGCATATTCTAAATGAAGACCTTGTAATTGTTGAGAAAGATAAACACAGTGGAACTAAACAAACCTATTTATCAGGGTATGTCTATTTTAGATTATTCTAAAATTCACATGTATTCGTTTTACTATGATGTTTTGAAACCAAAATATGATAATAAAATTAAGTTAATATATACTGATAGTTATGTAATAAAAGTTGAGACTGATGACCTATATGAAGACTTTAAGGAGATTAATGAATACATGGATTTTAGTGATTATCCACCAGAGCATCCAAACTATGATAAAACAAATAAGAAGGTATTAGGCAAGTTCAAGGATGAAATGAACGGTAAAATAATTACTCACTTTATAGGATTGAAACCAAAGGCATATTGCTATAAAGTATATGGTGATGAGAAAGAACACAAGAAAAGTAAAGGAGTAGTCAAGCATAAAGTGAGCAATCAGTTAAGTTACAAAACTTATGAAGAGACATTGAATAGAAACTGTGAAGAAGAAGTCAGTTTTAACACTATCAGAAGTAAGAACCATCAAATCTATAGCATTAATCAGACTAAATATGCTTTAAGCAACTACGACAATAAACGCTACTGTTATTCAGATTTTGAAAGTCTCCCGTTTGGACATTATGAAATAAAATATCTACACAACGAAAAGATGATTTAAGATATATGGATATAAATTCAACAACTGAAAAACTAAGTCAAAGAACGGCAAACCATAGAAGATATTTTAAATCTTATCTATATAAACCACATAAATCCCATAAAACACCATCCTAACTCTATGAAATCGTTTGATGAGTTCGGTGTTGAAAACTGTAAAATGTTTCTTATTGAAGAGTGCCTATACCAAAACAGAAAGCAACTCGAGAAGAAAGAAGGTGAATATATTGAAAATGATAAGAGCCGTCTTAGCGGATGTTTTGTTGGTCGGACTTGAATGGAATATTACGATGCCACAAGAGAGCATCACCTTTAACGGTAAAAAATATTAAAATAGAGAATACTGAAAAATACAAAGAAAAAAACAAACAGCATCGTGAGAACAAAAAAACAAAATACAAGAAAGAAGAAACACTGGGGAAAAAAAAAGATAAATATGATGAGAATAATTTAAAGTATAGAGAGAAAACAGAGAAGCAATGAGACAAACACAAAGAGAAAGATACAAAAGAGACAAAGATAAAATAAACGCAAAAGAAGAGAAAGGCAAAACAGGAGAAAGCGAGCAGTTACTAATCAACCCAAAGTAGTTCATGCCTATTATATCTTTTACTCATTCCATCTAGTTTATAGTATCTATTATTCATCATATCACGACCAACTAGTATTACTTTATACTTTCTTTCACTCCATTGACTTCTGGTTTCTTTCCTTGATACATAGTTGCCCTTTCCTTTATCAAATATCTTAACATAATCTCCTTCACTTATGTTTGGATATTTTCTGTTGTGCTTTTCTTTCAGTATCAGATTTGTTCTGACCTGAATTACGTTATCAAGATTGTGCGCATTATTTGGTGTTGTCTTGGTGCTACTATGTACTTGGTTGTGGTATCTATTCAACGAGGGCTTTAGCACTTCCACCCATGTTTTGGTTTTGTAATGCCTCAATCTGTCCTCAATCATTTTTTTGACCGTGCGTATCATCCTTTCTGCCTGATTTGCGTGCGTCTTTGTTATTACGTGCGTTATACCTTCCTCCCTGAAAAAGGTTTGCAGCTTCTTGCTGTTCAACGCTCCTTCGTCGCCGCTGTAAATCGACAAAGGCTGACCCAATACCTTGAAACACTCCATGACTGCTTTATAAACGTCATCACCATCCTTATTCTCGATAGGGACTATGTGACATTTTTTGCTGAATATATCTATGCAAACTAAACCATATCGTAGTTGACTTTTGATTTCAGAACCTACGTTTCGCAGCAAACTGCTCACATCCATCAAATCAATTTGGAATTCATATTTTGGAAATGGTGCAGTGTAGGAATTGTAGTTCTTGTAGTTTCTTGTTTGCTTGTTGGGTTGCGCCCTCATCCATGTAGAAACCATATCCAAAGTTATGCCTACATCGACTTTCCTAGCCTTTTCGTATAAGTCCCTCACCGAACCGAAGCCCTCGTCCACGTCGTAGTATATTCTTTCCAACACCTTTTCTTTTTCCAATCTTGCCATTAAAAATACTTAGATTATAATTTTATGATATTTTCTTGCATCATAAAATCATACTGAACTTACACTAAGCACCTTTGGCACTTCTTCGTTTTCTTGTGCTTTGCCAAGTTTGATTTACAGCTCACGGCAGAACCGCATATATCGCATACGCACGGTTGTTTCGTTTTCTCTTGGTAATATCTTTGGAAATACGTTTCGTCGTTCGGTTTTCTGTTGTAATATCCGTCCTCCTGCTTTCTCCATTCAGCATTTCTAGCCTTTTCAACAAGCGAACCTGTTTTATCACCTTCTTCAGACGAAGAAGACGTTTCGCTGTCAGTCAGTTCTGCATTTCCAAAACTGTTCCAAATAAAGTCAAAGGTTTCATTCGTCATCGGGATTTCAACTCCACTACTTACAAAGTAACAAGGCATATTGTGTATATAGTTAGTTATATACCTTAATATTTGTTTAAGTATTTTTCTATCCTCAATCAAAAGCACTAGATTTGCCCTGACGTCATCTCTGCTTGCCTTCTCATGCAAGACTTTAATTAACGGAGCAAAACCCAATTTTCAACATCAAAGTTTATAGGTTTGAGCAGTTTACCCTTCTACCGGTTGACTCATGCTTGAGACGCCCAATCCTAAAACATCAAAAATCCAAACCCAAACATGCTTAGCGTTCAAAACAGTGAGACTTGGGCTTTGTCCCAAGCCAATCCAAAAACCAAACCAATTTTCCACCAAACCGCACCAGTTTGTCCCAAAAAACAGAGCCTGTTTTTCCAAAAACGGAGCTTCCCAAAAACGGTGACGGATTTCCCCAAAATCGGTGGCAGATTTTCCCAAAATCGGTGACGATTTCCCCAAGATCGGTGGCAGATTTTCCCAAAATCGGTGACGGATTTCCCCAAAATCGGTGACGGATTTCCCCCAATTCAGTGGCAGATTTCCTCAAAGTCTGTAACGGATTTTCCCAAAATCGGTGGCAGATTTTCCCAAAGTCGGTGACGGATTTCCTCAAAATCGGTGGCTGATTTCCCCGAAAACGGTGCCAGTTTTTATCAAAAACGAAGCCAGTTTGTTCCATAATTGGTGGCTGATTTTCCCAAAGTCCCTGGCTGATTTCCTCAAAGTCGGGTGACTGGTTGCCTCAAAATCTGTGACGGATTTCCCCAAAATCGGTGTTAGATTTTCCCAAAAATTGCCCGCAAATCTCCACAAATCCTCAAATACCGAACCAGCTTTCCCAAAACCGAACCAATTCATTGCCCAAAACCGGAGCCGGTTTTTTTTGCTCTAACAGAGCCAGTCTTTCCCTAAAACGTATTTTCTGTTGTTGCTTCAATTTAGGATAAGCACACACAGTCCAAAAGGATAAGAAAACCAGAAAGAAGAACTGTATTCCCACAGATTTTCTCCAGATGTTCCATCTAAAACTATGTTTTTGCCACTCCATTTTCCGTGTTTATTGCCACGTTTGGGTGAAACTCTGCGCTGAACAGCTCCGTGGCTTCTGTACCAGCCGCTCACCGTTCGGTTGTGGCAAATTGCCTCTTCAACTCGTTATTTCCCAGTTTGATATGCCGCCTTTGTATTTTTATATCATCATCCCCTTTACAAGAATAACAATTAAAATCCCACAATGACAAAACCAAAGTGCAAAGCTTGCCACAACAAAACATATTACGCATCTTACAATGGAGAAGACGCAAATGCACGGAGCATGGAATGACACCGTCCAATGCTCACAGTGGGGCCAGAAAGAGCCTCACAAAGCAAAACTGCTTCAAGATGCACCATTTAGCAAACAAAAGCACTGCCACACTGCACACGTTGCTCAAAAACAAGCCAGCCTCTATGGAATGAGGTATCCATAGCAGTCCAACCTGAATGATTGGTTGACCCGAGTTGACCCCCGCACTTCAACAAGGCACTCGCAATAGCAAAAAACAATATTGCCGTGGCTGATTGCAGATCACTAATTGTCCCAGCAGGACGCCAGCCTCTATGGCACAACGTAGCCATAAGGAGTGTCTTCATCATTATTACGAAGAGATTCGCTCATCTTTTCTTCCTTGCTCCAGTTGAAGTCCTGCGGAGAAAGCATTCAAACTACAAGGAACGCAAAGAAGTTGCTGGCACAATCAACGGCTCCTGCTGTTGGCTAAAAACTTCGATTTGGAAGGCGTCGCATTGGACTGTGGCTGGATTTTCTGTCTTAATCGCCTCAGAGCAAAACGAGCTTTCAATTTAACATATTCTGGTTTTCATCACTCACTACCTTGTTTGTCTTCTACTCAATGTTAACTAAGGCACAGCATTGCACAGGAACGCAAACCATAAACTCACAGCACATGTTGTAGATGCGGACGCTCTGCTTGACATTTGTCATTTCTCTTCTGAAAAATGTTCCACAAAACAAGATGAAAGAAAGTCTGTTTGAGGTCAGCACTTTTTTCAAATATGCCTGACGACGATCACGTTGAGATACACCACATCTTATCCAACTTCAAATCCAGACCAAGCATGCACTTAAAAGCATGCAACAAATACATGTCGGGAATGCAATGTTCTGGGGCACTGGGTCGATTGGGAAGGCATTGCCGACGAACTCAAAGCCACCCTTGTCGTCCTGCAAGGTCAGCAACCAAGACATTCAAATTCAACCTCTTCTAGCCTTGTGCTACTGGCTTGTGCTACTGGCATTTACTTACCAAAGGGCACAGCAAAGGAACAAGGGCATGGCAGAAAACATACAAAGTCTTTCGTCTAAAACCTCTCCATGAATGAAAGTAATATTTTGTAAATATCGCTCAACAAACCCTGAGGAATAAATATGCTAGTGTTTTATGTATAAAACATTTACTTCCCTCAAAAGAACATGGCAAAGGAGCAAGCAAAGGGCAGAGAAACAACATCTTGCGTCTAAGTCCTTTCGAAGTTGAATATTGGAAGACATCCAAATAAACAACAATGTAATCCCCCCAACAGTCCTGAAACAAAACGTGACAAGGCAAAGGATGCCAGAAAGAAATCTCTTGATGAAGTTTCGGCTGAACAAACCACTTGTATTTAAACCTAACACTAGTCAGAGGAACTTCGAAGGGAACAATGGCATCAACTGTTGCAGTGACTCTTGCAAATAACAATGCTTTTGACGCTTGAGTGGGAGAAATGATGGAACACAACCCTACCTTTATCAACATGACCAATCCAGACCGGTTTTAGCACACGAACCGCGCAAAGCAACACATGAAAGGAACACATATAGGGATGACAAGGCTGCTTGTTCAACACTTGCTGCATCACTCAAAAGGTGAGATGTTGAGGTGGGAACAGACAAAAGGACACAGCAGAGGAACAAGGGCATGGCTGAAAAACATACAAAGTCTTTAGTCTAAATCCTCTCTATCAAATTGAGGAAGATGATTGGAATATATGTTTTCACAAATCCTGAGGAATGAACAACCCTGTTATCTTCTCCCTAAAAGTTCTGAACCCTACCAAGTTCGTAGCATGACAGTGTATTATCTTGCGCAGTGGACTTACCCTTAATCACGCTTTTAGTTTGGGGCATGGCTTTTTGTCAATAAAAGTTCTTTCTACATCTGACAAAAGGGCACAGCAAAGGAACAAGGGCATGGCAGAAAATCATACAAAGTCTTTAGTCTCAAACATGTCTATCAATTTGAGGAAAAGGTTGGTAAGATATCATTCAACAAATCCTGAGGAATAAGCAACCCTGCAGTATACTCCTGAGAAGTCCTGAGCCCTACCAAGAAGATACAATGTCACGGTAGTGTCTTGCGTGCGGACTGCAGTATCTTGCACAGTGGACTTTCCCACAATCGTTTGTTTGGGTTTGGGAGGAACATTACATAGACGCCCTTTCTTAACGCCCATCCTCTTTTTATGCTACACCCAAACTAACCGCTAACCATTCATTCTTAGCCACAACTACACAAGGGAACTGCCAAGAAAAAACAATAAAAGGAGGAGGTCTTCAACCCTCAAGGCATTTAACGTTAGGGTGGGATATTGTTTGACATCGTTAGCGTCAATGTGCAAAAACGGTTGATAAAGGAACAGCTGGCGTGACAAGAAATTCCATGGCTTCTTGCATCCAGAGGTGACTGATGTGTGGGGGCAGTCGGAGATTACATCAAACAAACCCATTCCTTTTCGCAATTTCATTGACTGAGCACAAAACTAAGCCCAAGAAATCAAGAGGAAACACGAATAGCATCCCAAGAGTGGAAGGCTTGTGACTTTGAGGTGGGTGATGGTTGGAAAGACCTCTCCCCTTGCTTCATAGCAACGACTTTGGTGAAACAAAACCCGTTTTTACACAGTCAAACAGTCATTGCACTTCTCTGCAGTCCTTGCGGATTTGTCTCACCCAAACAGCTGGTGGTGCAGTCCCAGTGCCGCCTTGCAAGGGAAGAGGTATGTATGGATGCTTGTATTGTTTTCTCTATGAACCTCATGATTGTCCACCTATATAAATCTCAACAAGTTTATTCAACCTCGATCCACCTCCTCCCTTGGAACAGTGGAAGCAAAACAGAACAAAACATGCAAGAGAACCAATTTCTGAAACACCGTCCTGATGTTGGCAAAGGAATTTGTTGGAGCTTACGGGCAATCAGCAGCTTCATGTGATAGGACGATGGGATGACAGCCCATTCCTCGTCTGTGCCGGTGAAGATGGTGGGTAAACCGAATGTGACGGCACCCTTCTTGATGACCCCGCCCAGGTTCTCCTCCGCAATCATTTTAGCACCTTCGTCCACCTTCACATCCTCCACCAAAGAGAAGCCTTCCTTGGCGATGTTCTCGAGGTGAGCCCTCGCCGCTGCATTTTTCACACAGGAAGGCAGCCCGGGAGGTACAACAACTGCAAAGGGGTCGAAGTTATCCTTCTCCTCTTTGAGGCTCTCCAAAGCCTGCTTGGTGGTGAAAATGTCCCCGCCAAAGTACTCATAGAACATCTCTGCCAAGTCTTTGTCCATGCCCCAATCATCCTTCAGCATCTTGAGCATGTCTGACTTTGACACTTCGCCGATGACAATGACTTTGCCTATGTCCCTGAGGTCTAACCCTGCAGCTTGCAGGCGGAAGGGATACCCAAACTCTGAGGAGATGAGGACGACGCTCGACAGCATGTCTTGCTTTGTCCATTTTGTTATCGCGGCCAAAGCTGACTTGGCTTCGCGCCTCTCCCCACCATTCTGTCCATTTGTCAACCCGGGTAGTGCAAGGTTTGCCTCGTCGACCACAATTGCAGGTTTTTGGGATGTTTTGCACACCATCTGTAGAAATTCATCCAGTGCCTTTTCCCTTTTACCTGCAGCCATACTAACTACATTAACTACATCCTTTACATAATTGGAGATGGGAGCCGCTGCAGGAGCGAAGCCTTCAAAAGCCACCGCAGCTGCAGACAAAATCGCCGAAAGTGTAGGAATTAATGGTTTGAACTCTTCTTCAGTGGTCATCTTCTCCAAGGTCCTGTTAGCAACTTGTAACTTGTAGCAACACATCCAGCAAACTTGCTCCCGGGTTGTTTCTCATGTCCTCTGAAAGGACCACCACGTTGGAGCAACACCTTTGCAGCGCAGCTTTTTTGAGAAATGTTTTTCCCAAATTCTTGCCGCCCAAGACCAAGGTCAGCAATCCTGTCTTTTCCATTGACCGTATCAAATTCTGTATTGCAGCGTCTCTGTCAACAACTTTGCTGGACTTCATGTGACTGTCTGCAAGCGCAACAATGCTCTCCACATAGGTCTGGGCATCAGTCTTGCTCCTACTGGCGGCGTTTTGCACCGGGACCCAAAAACTGTTTGTTTTGCCCGCGTCAACACCAGGAGGTAGACCACGTAGCTTCACTGAACGCGGTGGATTTATTGTTGTCCCTGTTGTCAAAAAACATCCAACCACACTTGCCCAAAGGACACATGCAAGTGCACCACGCCATTTACGTGAGCCGGACATTTCATGAAATGTAGTCAAGAGTATTCAAATAACTTGAAAAGGTTCATCAAATTGCAACAAATCATGTGAAAGGTTGACCATGCAAAATCTCTGAGCGTCTTTACACATCTCTGTGCACGTATCAGGAACTAAGGTTGATATTACTCACTGCGTTCATACCACTGATAGTTTGAGCACTAAGTTCCGTGACTAGAATGAAGTTTAAGGAGAAGCAAATTCCAGCAATTCCTGTGCACGTGTGCCCGAAAAACAGTGAGCATTGTAATGTCCAAAATTTGCAGTTGTCCGCGAAGAAATTCCTTCACGTGCAGTGGCTTGAAGAGAAAGGACGACACAGGCAGAAATACAAAACACGTGTAAAAACAAATCCAACGTGTTTGGTTATAAAATCCACAGGGTTTGGAAATGATATCATAAAATCCATGCAGTCTGGAAATGAAATCAACCGGTTTAGGAGGTTGCATCCAAAGGCTTGGAAACTAAATCCATTTGGAAATGAAATCCTTGGAAATAAAATAAGAAAGCAAATGAACAGAATCTTAGTCCAGTTTTGCTGTTCTCTTTCAAATTCTGTTGTTTCATTCGGATGTCGAGCGAGCCTGTGTGTGCTTATCCTA
>CAMXCT020001517.1:27500-47500 GCA_947184155.2 Cladocopium goreaui
GTCCATATTGTCGGAAGTTTGACTTCTAAACTTCCTGCGTTCATAAAATTATACTCTAAGTATTTTTAATGACTAGATTGGAAAAAGAAAAGGTATTGGAAAGAATATATTACGACGTGGAGGAGGGCTTCGGTTCGGTGAGGGACTTATACGAAAAGGCGAGGAAAGTCGATGTGGGCATAACTTTGGATATGGTATCTACATGGATGAGGGCGCAACCCAACAAGCAAACAAGAAACTACAAGAACTACAATTCCTACGCTGCACCGTTTCCCAAGTATGAATTTCAAATTGACTTGATGGATGTCACCAGTTTGCCGCGAGACGTAGGTTCTGAAATCAAAAGTCAACTACGATATGGTTTAGTTTGCATAGATATATTCGGCAAAAAATGTCACATAGTCCCTATCGAGAATAAAGATGGTGATGACGTTTATAAAGCAGTCATGGAGTGTTTCAAGGTATTAAATTAGCCCTTGTCGATTTACAGTGACGACGAAGGAGCGTTGAACAGCAAGAAGCTGCAAACATTTTTAAAGGAGGAAGGTATAACGCACGTAATAACAAAGACGCATGCAAATCAGGCAGAAAGGATGATACGCACGGTCAAAAAAATGATTGGGGACAGATTGAGGCATTACAAAACCAAAACATGGGTGGAAGTGCTAAAGCCCTCGTTGAATAGATACCACAACCAAGTACATAGTAGCACCAAGACAACACCAAATAATGCGCACAATCTTGATACCGTAATTCAGGTCAGAACAAATCTGATACTGAAAGAAAAGCACAACAGAAAATATCCAAACATAAGTGAAGGAGATTATGTTAAGATATTTGATAAAGGAAAGGGCAACTATGTATCAAGGAAAGAAACCAGAAGTCAATGGAGTGAAAGAAAAAGTAATACTAACTACTTTTGGTTGATTAGTAATTGTGTTTGTTCTTCTGTTTTCGCCTTTCTCTTCTTTGGTATCTCTCTTTTGTTGTTGTCTTATTGCTTCCCTGTTCCCTTCTCTATACCTTTAAGGTTTGTTACAACATGTGTCCTCAATTTTACAGCGTTTCTTTTTTTCATGATTTTTCCCTTTATTGTTATCGTGATGCTGTTTGTCTTCTTCTTATACTTTTTTGTTCGAGGTGATGCTCTCTTGTGGCATCGCAATTTTCCTTTCTAGTCCTACCAACAAGACATTTGTTAAGACAGTTCTTATCATTTTCAATATATTCACCTTCTTTCTTTTCGGGTTGCTTTCTGTTTTGGCATGGGTATTCTTCAATAAGAACTATTTTACGGTTTTCAACACCGAACTCATCAAACGATTTCATAGAGTTAGGATAGTGTTTTGGGGAATTTCTATTATTTAGATAAGATTTGTAATCTCTTCTATGTCTTGCCATTCTTTGACTTAGTTTTTCAGTTGTTGAATCGATGTAGCATTTATTTTAACCAACATCAACTATCTTATAAATTTGTCCGTTTTCATATCTGTTCACATCTATGTTTATCCATATATCTTAAATCATCTTTTCGTTAAGTAGATATTTTATGGCATAATGTCCAAACGGGAGGCTTTCAAAATCTGAATACCAGTAGCGTTTATTATCGTAGTTGCTTAAAGCATATTTAGTCTGATTAATGCTATAGATTTGATGGTTTTTACTTCTGATCGTGTTAAAACTGACTTCTTCTTTACAGTTTCTATTCAATGTCTCTTCATAAGTTTTGTAACTTAACTGATTGCTCACTTTATGCTTGACTACTCCTTTACTTTTCTTGTGTTCTTTCTCATCACCATATACTTTATAGCAATATGCCTTTGGTTTCAATCCTATAAAGTGAGTAATTATTTTACCGTTCATTTCATCCTTGAACTTGCCTAATACCTTCTTATTTGTTTTATCATAGTTTGGATGCTCTGGTGGATAATCACTAAAATCCATGTATTCATTAATCTCTTTGAAGTCTTCATATAAGTCATCAGTCTCAACTTTGATTACATAACTATCAGTATCAGTATAGACCAATTTAATATTATCTTGATATTTTGGTTTCAAAACATCATAATAGAAGGAATACATGTGAATTTTAGAATAGTCTAAAATAGACATACCCATATAGATAGGTTTGCTTAGTTCCACTGTGTGTTTATCTTTTTCAACAATTACAAGGTCTTCATTTAGAATATGCCTGTGTTTGAATAGCGGTCTTTATTTACCAGTTGTTGGAAGCGTTCAGGCGAATTGACAATTTCAAAATCACCATGCTTTCTTACATTCTCCATGGTCTTGCCGTATACGCTATTATTCATTAACTTAAACAAATCTTTTTCAAAGTCATTGTTGGCATTCTTTCTCTTTTCAGTGTTAAATTCAATGAATGGTTTTAAGAAGTTTGCTTGTTTGAAACTTATTGCTCTATGGACTTGTTTAAGACGTAATCCGTGTTGCAGATAGAATTTCAATGCTGATATGTGCAACACACACTTCTTTTTATCCATTGCATTTAATACTAACTTACTTGTCTTTTCATCACTGGCATCTTTTCCATAAAAGTATTTGTGTATATCCTCTTCTGGACTTTTGAAAGCATATTCTCATTGATACTCATGATTTCAGGTGCTAATGGATAGTCTTTATGTAAATCATGTAGTTCTTTTGGATAATCTAAATCAACTTCTAATATGTATCCTATGTCATCATCATCACAATATTTCAATACTCTCTTTTCATCCATTCTACCGTAATACCATTTAAAATCACCATATGGCAGTTTCTTACACATTGCTAATCCGTAAAGGTCAATAGCATCTAAATAACTTATGTATGATGAAGGTTTAGATTTATCATAATCTTCATTCATGTATTTATTGTTTGCTTCTACTTTCTTGAAGGAGCACTGTGTCATTCCTCCTCTTAATCCATGTTCAATCATCTCATACATTTCTTTTATGTGTATGTGTTGCAGTCTAACTCCTGTCAATGATAAAAAGGCATTCCAAGAATAGTTAGGTAAAGTGATACAATATGCTGGGACTAATCCATAATAGTTCAAGCACATGTCCCTAAAATTTTCAAAAACATCAGTCAGTAAATATACATCAGTCATCAAATACAAATCATGATATCCACCAAGGTTTTTAATGTTAAAATGTTTCCATACAATATTTGCTCTGGTGTAGTCTTTGTCAGCTATGTTTTCTTCATATAATTTGCTGTAAAAATCTTCTTTCTTTGGTAGTTTTGTTTCATCGAATTTCTCCCATGAGTTCATGTAGTCATAGGGATATACACCCTTATCAGTCAGCAAATTCAAATCAGTTTTAGATTTGATATATGGGTTGGTGCATGTGTATCTGAAACGAGTTTCCCAATCTTTAATCTTTTCATTTCCTTCATATTTGTTTAGTCTAACTAACTTATCCAATGACGCAGTTAAGAAAGCAAAACTATCTTTAAACGAACAAGCACCAAATGAAAAGGTTATAAACTTTTCGCTGTTTTGTGCTATTGCATCTATTCTTTTGTTTTGGTTTAGTTCTATGTTTAGTTCATTTGCTTTTGCTATGATTAAGTGTGCGTCATAGTTTTTAAGATTATGAAAGAAGATAGGGATTTTAAAATATCTAAATGAATAATCCAGATCACATTTTACATGCGCTGCGCCCCTGTATCTGCCTGTGAAGTGGCAGTGGTCGCGAACCTTTTCATCGTCAGGTTGGAATTTCTTATTACATATCGAGCAGCGGGTTGCTTGTTTAAATTCTGTCTTTTGTTGAAAAGTTAGTTTATCCATTGGTTCATTGACATTCATTTTTGCAAATATATCTTTCTTAATTTCTGTCAGTTTCTCTACAAAGTGTTTCATACAATCCTCACCCCTGTATAAATACGGTTTGCAACTATTATCAATCCTGCTTACAACATTCAACATATAACCGCAAGGTTTATGTTCTTGATATGTGCCTTTTATACCATTTTTAGAGTTAGTCGTTAGACATTCAAAATCACCATAGATTACAAAAGGACAAGGCAATTTAGTATTATGCTTTTCAAATTCTATATAGGTGTCTTTATCTGGCATCTTTGTTTGTTGTCCTTCTGATGCCATACATCCGTTTTCAAGATGTTTCTTATATACCTTTTCTGATTGAAAGGGATTTAAACAATGGTGGCAGTAAAACTTGTTATTTGTGTTGCTACTGCTTTGACCGTTTAATAATCTACATTTATTTTTAACTAATACGTAGTGATAACTATTATCTTCATCATAGATTTTTACTAAATCAATTTCGTATTTAGCATTTCTGTTTTTAGTGCCTCTATGCAATATAATCTCATTATCATTTAAGCAGTCATCGGGTTCAAACACATTTATTGAAACTGATTTATTATTCTCTTCAAATCTGTCAATGTCCCTATTGCCAGTTGGAAAATGTACACCATCCCAGTTCAAAATATCATCTTTCAGTTTATTATAGTGGAACATTTCCTCTGGGTAGTGTTTGCTTATTTTGTCATAGACTACGCATTGAATACAATATTTGAAGCATTTTTGGTCTCTGTTCGTTATGTTGATACATGCCTTTTTTAGCTTAATCCATTCAGGTAATTCTATGTATCTCCCTGCTCTTGTTGGGTCATATCTGTCATAGTGAATGGTTATTGTCAAAATCTTCTTAAATCTTAAATTGGATGCTGATGCTTCTAAATTCTGTATTTGTAATAAGATTTGTTTAACACTGTCTTCTAATGCTTGCGTCAGTTCATCCTCATTACTAATATTGAAGCGGGTTGATGGGAGGGCATATACAAGTTCCTGACTTCCTAATTCATTTCCTCCATCATCAAATTCAGGTTTTCAAATAATCCTTCCGTTCTTACGTTAAGTTTCATGCTTCTATTATTTCTTAAAAAATCTGATAGTCTTTGTTTTTGGTGCGCAATCATTTCTAATCCCCTTTCTCTTTGAAAGTGTTTATTTTCTAAAACTATTGAATTAGCGTATCTTCTAAATGCTGATTGAATATCTCTGACCCTAAATTTATTTCTGATTGCGTGTTTGGTTAGTATTTGTCTCACTCTTGCTTCGCTGAACGCATCTTTTGCCTTGTTTAAAGCATAACTTCTGTATTCATTAGTTTTCTTGACCGTCAGTAGTTTCTTTGTTAAGACACTAAATATTGGTTTGTCTTTGTTGTATCTGAATTTCTTATCATCTATTATTATTGACTTTAATTCTTTTCTTCCTCGTTTTGGTATTTCTGCTAAATCATTACTCAATAAATAGTTTATAACCTTTTTCATCATACAATAGTATATATTTTATTTAGTTAAGTTATCTTTAAGTAGTTTTTCAAAGAATTCTACATTTTAATCTTAGAATATATACTGAAAGACTAAGTTATTTATACAAGTTTTTATAAGACGAATTGTATGAAGGGTTTGCCTGTTGATGCGTTGCGTAAGATCGTTCCTTATAAAATTGGAGACCCTAAATATTTGACAATAAAGCATAGTGAAGCATTGAAGAGAATACGGAACAAACATAAAATATCAAGATTTGGTCCTAAAATAACAAGACATTTGAAACCAAGAAAAAAATATGTGTAATTGAATACTGTATTGTGAGAGAGGGAGTGCCATTTGGTTTAAAAAGTATAGGAAACATCATAACAGAAGAAAAAGAATAATTACTATCTTTGATTTATGAAGAAGTAGAAGAAGATAATTTAAATTTTAGAGTTAAATTTGATATTGAAGTCCAAGTAGTAGCAAAACTCCCAGATAAAGAATATGGAGACAATGAAGTTAGTTATAGAGAAAATTACTTCATGCATGACTTTGATGAATATGTAGATGAAGATAATATAGAAGATGTATTGAATAAAGCAGATGAAGAAATAAATACCGACATAGAAGAAGACCAAGATAAAGATAGCACAAAGGAATACAAGCATTTCATTTTGAATTGATAATTATTGAAGATATTTACTACTAACATATTTCTAATAATATTTATTTATTAGAATTATGGATTTGTAAGATAGGGTGATTAAAGGTAGGGAATAATATTTATTGTTGTCTATTGTTTTGTTGTTTTTTTTATGTTGTTCTTCGCTTGGTTTGTTTTTGTTTTTTGGTTGTTATAGGAATTCTTGGAAAAAACATTTAAGAAGATAATCATATTTCTATGTAATGGATAAATTTTGTAGATACTGTGTTAAAGATTTACCAATTGATAATTTTGAAGATGGATTGAAGACTTGTAAGACATGCTTGGAATACAAAAGAAAGAACTATGACAAACATAAAGATAAAGTGAATGAAACACGAAGAACTAAATATAAAGAAAATGAAGAATATAGAAAAAAGAAACAGGAACAAATACAAAACTATCGTGATAAAGTTGCCTTTTGTAATGTATGTAATTCATCAATGAAGGCACAATGTTATTCAAGACATTTAAAAACAGAGAAGCATAAAAGGAATCTAGGAACGGTTGATGGATAGGATTTTGTAAAATGAATAAGGTAATAATGCTTTTGACTGCTATGAATTTGAAAAAATGAATGAGGTAAGTATGCTTTGACTGCTATGATTTTGAAAAATTGACTGAGGTAAGTATGCTTTGACTGCTATGATTTTGAAAAATTGAATGAGGTAAGTATGTTTTGACTGCTATGATTTTTAAAAATTGAATGAGGTAATTATGTTTTGATATTGTTGAGAAAAATGAAGCAATTAACAATATATAAACTGGTTTTTTGGACTGTTATGTTTTTTTAATGAATAAATGTTGATTTGTTATACTGCTATGATATTAGTTTAGAAAACTTCACTGAATCAACTTTTTTTACATTTTTTTTGGGGGGGGGAGGTACTGAAATGACTAGCAATCTCCTGAATAATCAGGTAACGGGGCTGGCCGCCCTCCCCTTTACTTCGTAAAGCAAAACTCAAGGTAGCCCCTCTGGAACTACTTTTCGTTATTTCTGAATTTTACAGCAAAAAAAATTGGCTGAACGGATTCAAGTTCACAAAAGATTGAGCTTCCAAAAGTACGCTTGAGAAGAAGAAGCGAGGAGAGGGGAGCGAAGAGACGAAAAACGAGAAGGGAAGAGAAAAAGATCCAAGGGCAAAGGCGTGGACAGTCTGTGCCAACCTCTTGCAACAAGGAAACACACACTAGACAAGAATGGATCATTATATGATCCGGCAGGAACTGAATCCTGAAACATGCAGATTAGATATGAAACAACGAAATTAACGATGCACCCTACGAATAATGGAAGTTCTCCTGAATGGTTTCCATGGCCAAGATCGTCATCAAAAATTTTATAGATCGGCGACGTGGATGTGACAAAATAATCCAAATACATCGGCGACATGGTTTCGGCGAAATAATTCAAAAAATCAAAATACAGTCGGCGACATGGTTTCGGCGAAAAACTGAGGAAGGTTCTGATGCAGGCAATACAGATTGTGGCAACCGTGAAGAAATAAATAAATAGAAGTTGAGGTTCTTGGGTTGAGCCTCTTCCCATCAGCAGACATGGACAATTGAATGGCAGCAAACCCTGAACAACAGGTGATCACAACAACGCAGGTACGTCACTGGACGTCTCCAGTGATATCCTCAGGACACTGCAGAGAGCTTTGTTAAGTGGAGCTCTGCAGGCCTGCTCCACTCCCCTGCAAATGCGAAAAGATTAGAACAATAGAAGTTTTACATCTGTTCAGATGTTACACACACACACCCCGCATGTAGCGGGGTTTGATTCTTTTGGAAGAACATCGCTGCTAAGGTCGGAAGAATCAATCAAATCCAAAAGGCTACCCGGTGCTAATGTACATAGCCGCGTTCAGTCACTCAGAAGGGAAATTCGCTTCAAGTTGAAGTATTTGGATCGCGTCACGGAAGCTCATGCCTTCAACCATCCTCCACGTGTCGTTGATTTCCCCAGATGCCATAGCAGCCGTCAAAGTGGTTGAAAGTTGTTTGGCCAGCTCCTGGATCTTCGGAGTTAAGCGGGTTGCCTCCGTAGGTGAAGTGGTCTCAATGGGAACGTTGTGAAAAGGATGATGCCCATGTACTAGAGGAATCTCAAAGTGATGGCGCCAATAATCCGCGGTGCGCAGGGACCACTCCCAATTGCCCGAAAGACCATAAAAGTAGTGCTCGGGGTCACGACATTTGGAGAGCCCCGACATGGGGATCTCTTCGATGAATAACTCCCTGGTATTGTTGGAGTGGGTAATGATCTTGAAGTGGATCTGGTGGACCACGCGGGATGAGAAGTGAGCACGATGGAGGTAGTGGTATGTAGTGCTTGGCTCAGTCGGAAAAGGAACATCAGGATGTGCAGGGCCTGAGTATGTATCGGCGTGGGGCGCGGTGCCGATGTCATTAGTTGTAGTGTCAGCTGCCGAAGGTGCCGAGGTGGTCGAGGTCGTAGGGTCAGGGGCGATAGAATGACATGGTTCAGAAGCCTGGCCATCTGGCACTTGATCCGGGTTTGTGGAAGCGAGTCCACGGTTGGGATTCGAAGGCCAAGCTAAGCCCGCCACGGTAGCGTCACGTTTATGCTCCATGGGTGAGACGGTCAGAAAATGCGTGAAATGGTACGACCAAAGGCTGAGGAATCAGGAAAATGTAAAAATAAGCCGAGCCATGGAATAATAATAGTAGTAATGTCCAATGGTCAATCGAATTGTTCAAAGTCCACGGAAAGGACAAAGCACGGAACCTAAAATGGTGGGAATAAATCGAGAGGTGAAATCCAAAGAATCCTCCGTGTTAATGAAGTGTCATAGGTTAAACGAAAGGAACAAGTCGAGCATTCTCCTTTTTTTGCCAGTGAGCACATCAGGGTAGGATAACTCCAGGGCTAACTTTATGGCATCTCAGACGTAGCATGAAAGGCTGTGAGGAACCTGGGATGAGCAAAGTGGATTCAATGTAGTTGTACTGTCGGATTCGCCAGTCAGGACGGTATTCTTCCAAAAGCTGCATGACCGTCCAATCATTGGGGACTTGGAATGCATCACCTTCCAGGTCGCAATAGCGAAACTCCAAATTCGAAGGGTCAAGTTGGATGTCCCATTGGGTCCTCAATCTTTTTGAGATGGCGATACGTAGGTCTCGAATGGGAAGAATGCCTGCTTCAATTGGTTCCATCTGGCGTGACCAGGTAAAAAGAGCTTCAAGTTCGTAGCCACTAACATTCTTGAGATTTGAACTGGCCATAGCCATGTAGTGTTCACGGTCAGGTTCACTACGGTGTGTCAATCCCTGTAAAGGAGAGTAGTCAATTAAGATCAGAACAGGTCGGCATGGAAGAGGGTCCACATCACCAGGAAGGCCTCGGTGTCCGGCAAGCCATGCAGCAGTTCGGGGACCTTGTGGTGTATCAACCCTGGATGTAGCGCGATATGGGTGAGGGCGAGAAGAATGAGCCATGGCGTCGAGTATCAAGCGTGAAGCGTAAAGCCCAGGCTGCAACATAAAAATACGATAGTAATCAAAGAATAAAGTCCACAATCAAAACATGGAGGAAGACGGTGTACTTAGTGAATAGTCACGAAACGACGTTAAGTCACTGTTCTTTTTTCTTCCGCAAAATGATGTGGAGTGTTACACACTGGAATCAGACATATCCATCGGGCCAGGGTCGTTCGCATCCAGTGGACAATGTATATGGTGAGTAGGGGCGGTAGGGCGATTGGAATGTAAGGTCCGGTGAAGTGTTGCCGATGGCGAAGAAGGTGGTGTAGATCTCCATGGTGGCCAAGATAAAGAAATAGTGGTACCTTGTGAGTGGTGTTGGGCCGAACGTCCCCAGCATGACTGTAAAATGTGAAGCTGGTCCGGTATCGCTTCGTACGGTTGAGAGACGTAGACATTGGTGTGTTCAGGATGTGGGAGAACAGGAACGGAAGTTGTCGTAGGGGAGGATGATTGGATGGGTAAATCATAGTATTGGCGCCAATGGTTGGCCGTAGTGCGTAGAGTGGCACGATCGCTGGTGAGGTGCATGTTCTCCAAAAATGTTTCCACTGGCTTCCACGTTTCAATACCATCAAGTGTCCTTTCCACGATCCAAAGTTCATCCGGACGAGAAGACAAGGGATAGCTCAGCTTCTTGATAAATACGGAATGAACAGTTGTAGAGGTTGGAATCATTCTAGCTGCCCTGGGAATATACGATGCCGAAGTAGGATCATCAGGTGGGAGATGTGGGTCTGGGCCATGTACGGATGTAGGTGAGGAGCGGGTTGAAACCAGCCGAGCAGCATCATCAGTGGCGGAGGTCGTCATGTACAGAAGCAGTAATATGATATCGAAAAGAACTGAACTGAAGCCGAAATTCCGTTGAAAGAAGTCCATAATGAAAAATCTAACCACGAGAAGCAAAATAGAGAAACATGAGAAACGAGGGAGGCAAAAAAGAAGGCGAATATCAAGGCGGAGGACTTCACGATGAGTGCTTTTTTCTTTTTCGCATAGACGTGAGCGAATCAAGGTTCTATCTCAAAGGCTAATCACGCGGCAGTCTTAGTGTATCGGGTGGCCGTGACGAATGGATGCCCGCGAGGAATCACTTGAAGATGGACAGCGAAGCCTGTGTCTTGTGGATCTGGATGGGGTGTCAGCAGCAAAGGTGAACACTCACGGGTCGTGAAGGCATCGAGATGTTGATGAGTTTTCCATGACGGGTAGAACCAGTTCAAAATGTCCAGGAGAGAATGGGGGAGGTCGTCAAGCATCTGAGCTCCTTGATCGGTGTCGATCATCATGTAGAAATCTGTCGCCTGTAGGTGTATCGACCATCGTTGTAAAAGCGTGTCCGTAACCACTGTTTTGAGGTCTGAAACGAAATGACTGCGAGCGTAATCAGGGTAGATCACCTTGAAAGTCTGGAACAGGCTGTCATATACGGCAGTGGAGAGGTTGCCCGCGACCTTGGGGGCCAGGATGTTGTAGTATGGGTTTCTGGCGGCAAGTTGCTGCATAGGCTTCAGGTCCAATTGGAAAATAACCGGTCGATGGGGTGTAGAAGGCGGAGAGGTCCGGTTGGCTGGGTGCTGAAAAGGTGAAGAACCCATAGCGGAAGACGGTGCCCTTGTTGGAGAGCGTGATCGTCGGGTAGGAGAGATCCTGTCGTGGGCCATAGCTCGCAGTTGGCAATATCGATCCAGGTGAATGCGAAGAGACATAGTAAACGGCTGGCGGTGTGTATGATGTGGAAGTCCAAGGTTTAAGTGGAGCAACCATGCCAAAAAGCTTGTGATAGTGAAAAAGTATAGGTCGAGGTAAAGCAATACTAGGACGTCAAGAAGAAGAGAAACCCAGAAGTTTGGGTGGTGAAAATGTTACACGGTGCCGCGAGACAGCTTTTTCCTTGTTTGCGCGTCGCCGTTGGTCAGCCAAGTTTGTCTTTGATCTTATTCCACATAGAGCGAACGTCTTCCTCCGATTTGCCCATCTTGGTCGAGATCACCCGCCATGAAAATCGAGACTTCTCGTCCGCCTTCAAGGTGCGAAGTTTCTGTTTGTCTTCAGAGGTCCAGATTGACAGTGGGCTCGAGGAACGGGATCGGGATTTGTCAAGTCGGCGACGACGTTTTGCAGGCGCTTTGGGAACTGCTTTGGCTTTCTGTTTGCGATTCGGAGGTGATGGTGTTCTGGTTGAAAGCTTCGAGGGTGCAGGTAGGACTTCAGGTGACGGGGCAGCAACGTGGTGATGTGGTTCAGGAAGATGGGTTTCCAAGAGTTCATCCATAAGTGCCTCTTCCTCAGCGATATCCGGCGACGGGATGTGGGCATTGTCAATGAAGTCGTTGGTCTGGTCCGAGTAGTGCGGTCGTAGCCCATCGGGTTGGTTCCATACGTCTGTGCTGGGAAGAGGGGTAGGTTCAATATTGGGGATGAGAGTGGGTGGAAGTAACGCCATTGCTCGATGTAGTAGGAGGTAAGCATGGTGGACATCATGAAGAAATTGAAGAAAAAACTGGTTCTTGAATCGGAATTGAAGTTGTAGGAGACGAGGAAGCCATCACGAAGCGTCGAATATGGCCCAAGATATAAATGAAACCGAGTTTGAGGGTGAGCCAGCTGAGAAAGCAATACACCGACATCAGGTAAAATAAATAAAGTATGGGTAGAAGAGGTGAGACGTTCAGCAGGATGTGAAACGTGAGACGTAAGCACAGGCGTCAGGGCGGCACCGGATTTTACCACAATGAAGAAGTGTGCAAATATTGACGGATCGGCTTGGCAGCAGCAGCTAAATCGGATTCGCAAAAACCTGCTGCTCTGTACAAACGGTGCAATGCGGCAAAACCTCGCGTTCGTTCGTGTGTAGGGTGCGCACATTTGGCGACCAGAAATAATCGTGAAACAAAACCCGAAAGTTGGACGGCAAGAGGTGATGCGGAGAATGGTGCCATGACCTGGTTGAAGTCGCGCGGAGGGCTGTAGCGAAGGGCGAAAGGCTCGAACTCAATGCAAAAGCCCAAGAACTCCTGGTCCGGCGCCGTTTCCAAAATGATTGGGTGGCCGTAGAACTCCGGGTGAAGGAAATTGGCGAAGCAGATTTCGTAGTCCCATGAGGGATCCGACAAGCACAGTCTGTTGTCAACATAGCGAAGGAGGCGAGCTGTAAGATCCATGGTAGTTAGGGTAGTACGGTAGGTTCGGTACCAGATTTCTTCAGAAAGTGCGACGACCATCATGCACAACGCCGGACTCAGTGGGGAGCCCATAGGAGAGCCGCGGATTTGTTCGAAAACAGAAGTTCCAATGGAAAATTGGGTCATTTTCAAAGACATAAGGATGATGCGTTCAATGTCCCGAATGAAGATCTTCCTGGTCACATTGAGTGTACGGCACGTGCGGCCTTTGACTACATCGCCTGTGGTATTGCCAGGGGTTGCCTTCACGGAGATGACCTCGTCGGGGTTGGTACTCATGAGGGTCGAGAGGAATTGCAAGGTCAGTCGCCAGCTAGCAATGAAGCGGTCGGTGTCAATACTTGTGAAAAAACCAGCAAGATCTTGGTTGTGTATACGGGGAGTAGGGCGAATCGAAGTCGGTGTCCTTGAGGAGCTTGATGAGGTCGAATACATCACCTTTTGCCAGGTTGTGGGGGAACGCTTGGGGCAGGAGGTTGTAGATCAGTTTTGCGATGCAGTTCAACATGGGTCGGAAAGGTGCAGTGAAGAAGCTGACAATGGGTCGCCCAGCCCTAAACTGTTTCTTCCGCTTGGGTAGGACATAGGCGTTCGGTAGGTCTCGTCCAGCGCCAAGTGCCCATGGGTATGCTTTGCCAAATTGGTGATTGATCTCGGCGATGGTCTTCTCGATGATGTCATTTGGGCTGTTCTCCAATTTTCGAAAGACCAACGGGTCGGCGAAGGTGGTGGTGAGGCACTGGAAGTAGAGTACGGGGCAGTAGATTCGTAGGGATGTAGCTCGCTTGTCCTCGTTGTGGAAGATGGCTTCTGGAAATAGGCGCTTGAAGCGTACGATGTCTTTGTGCGTGATGTGATTGTGGAGGGCGTTGTAGTGGGAGTGAATAGAACGGTGCCAAAGTTCATCAAGATGGGTCTTTTGTAATGAAGGGAGTGAGTTCCGGGTAGTCCACGTCCGCAAAGCAAGGCGAAGGGATGTCTGGATTTCTTTGGAGGGAGGGAAGATTTTGTTTTGAAGCGAGCCCGTCGCTATGGATGTGTGTGGGCCTTCATCGAAATGTAGGTTGTCGCCCTCCAGGACCAAGTGGTGATCAGATTGGTGATGATGAAGAGCATGAGGTCGTAAAGCGTCACAGGCACACTTTGGGGTTTCGCCATCAGCCCACTTGGTAGCGGCTTCTTTGTGGTTGCACAAGCTGTCCATAACCGATGGGAACTTTGTGAAGACAATCCCGGTGGAAGGAGTCTGCAATGTGGTGTTGTAGCATCGGGTTCGATGGACATGGGAAGTGAGCAACTGTCGAAGGTCGCGAGTCCAATTGGGGGCTAGTAGCCAAGGTGCACGAAGGGGAACCGGTTTTCGGACTCGTTTGGCTTTCCAGAAGGTCAAGGCCCGGTCAATGGCATTGATTGCGTACGACCTCTGAGGTTCTCCTAGGTTGTTGGCAAGGCGTCGAATGAAATAGCATCCTTGGGCGCCAGTTTCATTTGATCGAAGTCTCTTCTCCATGTGGAAGCGTCGGACGGAGTTGCTGCCCAAATCCTGAATGATCTCCCAGAGTTGTACTCGTCGATGGAAAAGAGGACTATGAAGAGCACGTCGAATATGATGGGGTGTAGATTGCCAACGGAGTTTCCGCCACAAAGAAAATGCTCCAAATTGCCGGGAATTGGAAAATTTGGTACGCGAAATGAGTCCCTTGCGGCAATTGAAAAACTGGTAAATGAACGGAGTATTCAATCGAGGTTGCCACAATTGAATTAAGGCTTGTTCCAAAGCCCAAAAGTTGGATTTATTGGTGTAGATCGGAAAAACAGACCACATCCAGAAATTGTCAAATCTGCACCAAAACCGTAAGGCAACTTCGGCCAACACGAATTTGTTTTGTTGCACTTGCAGAAATTTCCGATAGCGAGAGTGTTCACGGTCCAAAACAAAAGAAGAAGTGGAACCCACATAGAACTTAGGTTGAAAATTAGCAATATGGCAGAAGCGTATATACACCGCCTGAGGGTGTTTGAAACATTGGAGGGCGACTGTCAAGTCGTCCCACGACGTGCAAAAGAAAATGCTCTGCATCGGAGTGCCTTTTAGCAAGGCCTGGAGTTTCGGATTGGCTCGTGGATGTAATAACACATACTGGCCCATCAATACAGTTTGAAGCATCCGAAAAGCAAAAAAGACATCAACAGAAGGAGACAAAGTGAACGGGGTCAACAATGCAAGGACAAGAATACAAGCATGAGCCACGGCCAAAGTTCTCATAATGTTGGCTGCTTTTGAGCCTGGTGATTTCAAGTACGCGGCTAGTCAGGAGTGCATCAATAACGCTACAGTCATGACCTTGAGGACGACTTCGTCAGTAGTAGCCCCTTTATGCTTGCAGGGGTCAATGCCCATAGCCACGCTTGCGCGTTGGATAGTTTTGGAGGCATCATCGGGTTGGTTTTGCCACCATTCATTGACCTTCTCCAAGTTCTTCTCCAAAATGTCCTGCTTGGGCTGGGGCAACTTCAGGTCTTTCAACCATTTCTTGTACTGGGTATCCGTCAGCGATGAGGGTTGGTTGTCCACGAGCCATGAGTTCACGGATCCCGGAGAAATCAGCAGAGACGAAGGGTCAAAGGATGTAGAAGCTGCAGGTTGTCCTTGAAGTGCACGTCCAATCGGTGTCGTGGCTGGTGTAGACCCCTGAGGTGCCGTAGTCTGTGACGTACTGGTGGCCGATTTCACCTTGGCCAGTTCCGCTTCCAGTTCAAGAATGCGTTGTTGGCTCGCCACGTCCGCAGAGGGTTGAGCCGGGAGCCAAGATTGGAGGAGCTGAGCGACGTCTTTGGCCATATTTTGAGTGGCTTCCTTTTGATTCAGACATTGGCCAGCCGAGCGAGATCGAAAAGTAGCAAGTTTGTCCAAATCCACATTGCGGGTGCGTAGTTGTGATACCAATTCAGCCACAAATACTGTAGCGCCTATGTTGTCAAAAGGAAGGACGAAGGTTTCTCGTCCGTATGCAACACGGCGGAGCCAGGTGTTGTGTAAGCCCTGGTACAAGAACTTCCAGAGTGGGACTTGTAAGGGATCCATACCTTCAATGTCTTTGTAGCTTGAAAACCGGCTCTGTCGGATTCTGGAGGGGAAATCCAAACCATTGATCTTGTTGGAGTCGTGGAAGTCGACATCGGGTTTCCATTGATCCACCGGTGGGATTTCAATCGGCCGGCATGTATATCCTTCATTGACAGCAGAGCTTGCTCCCGGGGATGACATAGGTCTCGGCGATCTCGGTGTGAAAGGATGACGTTGAGGTGCAAAATTGGCGTTGTTGGGAGGTGGCTGGGAAAACGTAGGCGGTGTGGGTGGGAAAGGTGCCGTAGACGGAGTCCATGGTGGGCGTGTTGGGAACGATGTAGATGTAGGTGGCGGAGGTGGTATTCCCGAAGGGTTCCACATAGGTCGATGGGTCGTCATTGCATAGTGCATTGGGCCACGGAACATGGGTACTGTTTGGTGCCAGCCATGTTGATGTCGAGGAGGTGTGCGTGAGCGATCCGGCTGGGAAGGAGGAATTGCATTCAAGTCGGAGCTATACTGGGAAATCAAATCCTGGGACGCCATGACGTAGACGGGAACCACGAAGTGATAGATCAAAATAAGCTCGATTAGCCAACTGAAAACTGCGGTAAGGTGAAAAGGTGATACGAAGGTGGCGAGCGATCAGAAAGGTGTGAAACATGGTAAACAGTCCCTGTGTGTGAAACGTGAGGTGAAATTCGAAGGAACCGTAAAATTCCAATACCATGAGCCTGCAGCGATTCAAAGACCTTTTGATGGAAGAAGTGGCATCAATACCGAATGTCGGGAGAAGCATTGTTACTCCAAAAGAATCGGGCACGGCCACTAGGCTCACTGGATCGCTGTCGCAGAATAGTAGGCAGTTTGTCAGGTACTCCTCAAGGGTGAAGTGCTTACCAGCGAGATCTGGAGTGGGTGTATGCCGAGTTTCGAGAGCGAGGTTGGCCTTCACGGTGCTGATCTCGAGAATGGCCTTCACGATAGGAGGAACGGCGATCTCGACGATTGTAGGTCGAGTTGTCCCACGAAGCATTGTCATGCCAAGGTCGGCGAGCATGATCTCGTGAGGCAAGTTCGGTGGTCTCGTGGTGGCTGGTTGTGTCTCGAGAGTCGTCTGGAGGTGGGTCTGAAGGTGCTGGTGTGTCGGCAGCAGGGTCAGGTCGAGCTGGACGTGCATGATCAGCTGGCGGTTCAGTTGGTGCTACTGCAATGGGTGGGTTTGTCTCCGCTGCCTGGTGTGTGATCAAGCCCGGGAAAACCGAATGAGTAGAGGCAACATAGCATATGGATGCGGCGCTGGAGTTCATAGCCGTTGCATTGTCTTTGCCCTTGGCGATGCCCGATAGGTTGCACAAGCGTTGAATTTGGTCATTTCCTCCAGATAGGGCCCGTATGCATTTAGGTGAGCGACAGATGGCCAATAGGCCAGATGGGTTTTGTCCTTTCCCTATGCGGTAGAGCTGAGATGTACATATCTTGACAGCATAGCCCGGTAGGTTATCGATGTCAGGAATCTCCGAGGACATGCCGAAGAACCCGTAGCATGGGTATTGTGTCGGGTAGCCGGCTTCGTTTTTTGTCCAAGTTGCCGGGCGAATGCAGTCTTCCGCGAGGATCTTGGCAACTGTTTCCCAACTCGTTTTGTGGTAAATCAGGTAGGTGCCCATGTGCTCGCCACGATAGATCGGTTTTTTGGGCAATCCCGTTGGGACCGTGATGGTCAGCAGGTTCTCTGGCTCGATGTAAAACGCTTTGGTTTGCTTCGCCAGCTCGATGTCCAGTAAGCTGGATTGTGCAAAGGCCCTGGCAATGTTCTTGACGGTGGCCTGGCTTGCTTTGATATAAATAAGTTGGTTGTTGACGGTGCGATATGGTTGAGCCAACTGGTGGAACATCTCGTCAACGAACTGGTTGAAGAGCTGCAAGGTGGGCTGGGTCAATGATTGGCGTAGGGGTACTGTATGGTCGGGGTCGAGCTCAGTCAAGCAACGAACCCTGAGTGGATCATTGGCAGCCTCAACCATTTCACTGAGGTCGATGTCATTCGTGTCAAATTTTGAGATCGAAATTGCATCTGTCACCTCAGAGTTTTCGCTGTCGCCGTCAGGGACGCGGAAGGACACGGCTCCAAGTGGTGCTGTGGTGTGGGATGGTGGGTTGGTAGATGGTTCAGGTGGTGGTGGACCGGTGGGAGAGTTGGGTCGAGTAGTGCTGTGATGGTAGTTGTCGGTGTAGTGGCTATTGTTCCATTCGCCCCAGGTATCATCAGCGTCAGGAGTGGGGATGTAGGCCGGATTGGATGGGCGTGCAGCTGGTCGTAGTACGACTTCGCGGCCTCTGGAGCGACGACGAGGTGTCTCGGAACGTGGTCCTGGGTGAGATCGATGACGTCGAGGAACCACGGGAGAGCGGCGTCTTGGCGGTGATCTTCGTCTGTATGGAGAAGGAGTTCTGCGGTCCTTGTCATGCTTCGTGGATGACCGAAATCGAGGAAGGGGAGAACGAGGTCGTACAGCACGTCGGGGAGAATGTCGATGATGATGTGATTGTGCAGAGGGTCGACGGGAGCGTGATCTCGGAGTCCTGGATCGTGGTCTGTGCGTTGGTGATGGTGGAGCATGTAGGTGGTGAGGAGGAGAGATAGCAGAAACTGAGATAATGCGAGGGTCCGGAACGTCAGGTTCGGTGGGTCTGGCTTTAGGTGCAGGTGGAGGCATGGCAGTAGGTGGTGGTGCTGCTGTAGGTAATGGTGTAGGCGGTATGGGGTTCGGTGTAGGTACATCGTGGTGGAGGAGTAGCTGACGTTGTTCTTGGGCGCGTTGAGAATCCAGAATCAGTTGTTGTTGAGCTTGAATAAGACGGACCGATTCCGCAAGTCGTTGTGTAGTGGAGCCCAGCGCTGCAAGTTCAGGTGAAACGGATGGAGACGGTGCTGCCGTAGGTGCCGGTGGTGTAGCAGGGGAAGAGGCTTTCGGAGCTGACCGACGTGGTTTGTCCGTTTTCTTGTCGGAGCGAAGCTTTGGGGCAGCCTTAACTGCTGGTGGTGGAGGTTCATCTGGAGGGACCATAGATTCAGATGCTTCAGTCGATAGTGGAGGTTGAAGGTGGTGAGGTGGGTATGGAGAGCTCTGCAAAGGTGTCGGTGGTGTAGTCGATGTAGGCGATGAAGCCGGAGCAGAATGCCATGTGGGTGGAGCGATGGGTGCCGGAGGAGTAGTGAAAGTCGGTGGAGCGGTGTGCACCAGGGCGGTTTCAGGAGCCAAAGGTGTGGGCATTGTAGGCACGAGTTGTGGGCCTGGTACCGCATGAGGAGTCGAAGTCAATGGGGTAAAAGGCAGCGATGTTGGGGCTGATGCAGACGGCACGAGCGAAGATGATGAAGACCATGTAGGATGCAATGGCGAGGGATGTCCAAATAAATGTGCGTTCTGCGATGATTGCGGCCACGTCGAGGACGGATTCGTAGGCTGCGGTGGGGCAGGCCATGACGTCGGAGGAGTAGTCCACGGATACATCGCTCGAGTAGAACAAAACAGGAATGGAAAATCACATACAGGATTCAGTCCCTAAATGCCTAAAGGTCGTGCGATTGTTCCCTGCACCGGGACCGTGGTCAAGTCTTGCCCCAATGGCATAAAACGGCTTTCAAAGTCCAACGAATTAGATGCACAAAATGTTTCACCTCACCAGACAACCAAAAGAAAAAGACCACACCTGCAAAGCGTGTGCCTGCCTGTTTCAAGTGTCGTGACATGATGCAATGTCGCTGTAAAAGTGCTGCAAAAAGGAGGTTTCCGAAGTTCAGCACGGCTTCTCGCTGCAAAGAATGCAATTCACAAAGGATCTCAAGGGACAGCCGGAACGGCAGGACATCTCAAAAAAAAAAAAGGTGCAGAACAGAAAGGCCAGCTGTTGCACATTACGTAAACGAATTACTAAATTAAAATGTGTGAATTCAGAATTCAAGACGGTCAACACTCACCCTGAAAAGGGTTGCCTCAAATGGCTCCATGGCACCATGTCGGAGCCACCATGGAAATCACACTAGACAAGAATGGATCATTATATGATCCGGCAGGAACTGAATCCTGAAACATGCAGATTAGATATGAAACAACGAAATTAACGATGCACCCTACGAATAATGGAAGTTCTCCTGAATGGTTTCCATGGCCAAGATCGTCATCAAAAATTTTATAGATCGGCGACGTGGATGTGACAAAATAATCCA
>CAMXCT020001517.1:52500-147850 GCA_947184155.2 Cladocopium goreaui
CAAAATCTGGAATAGCTGCTGGAGACAGAAGAGTGCCGACTGAATGGTTTGGCGGGGTTCGGTCGATGACAAAGAAATCATCGAAGAAGTGATCCATGTATGCGCTAAAAAGTTTTTGCGCACATCGATTGATCCATTCAGCAACACGACAAAAGTTTGGCACAGCGTGTCCAGCGCCAAAAGGTTGCCCATACAGCTCGTGCAGGTCAACCTCGCCAGTGTGGGGGTTGTAAACTCCCGTGATGGCGTATCGTACATCACTTGGCGCCAAGGGCACCTGCCGATACGCGGACTTCAAGTCCTCTGTAGTCATGAGTATGTCCTGCGATTGTGCTGCCAAGTTCTTTAGCATGACTCCGATGTAGTCTACCATCGTCATGGAGACCTTTTGAAGTCTGTGGGCGCATTGGTTGACACCCGAGGCGGTGTGGTCGTCAATCCTTCGGAATTTGGACGTCCCATCGGCCGCCAGACCTTGGGCTAACCTGAAGCTGGGGGTGACCTGGAAGTCGCAGCCATACTTTGCAGACACCTGCTCCCACGTCATCGCGGGGCCCATTGTGCCCGATGCAACTTCTTTGTTGGTCTTCTCCCAGATTGCCAGATTGCTTTTGCGAGCTCTGGGCTGCCCTTCTTTCCCATGAAGCGCACTCTCTCGACCATCCTACGGGAGCGAGGGATGAGGTCAGAGAAGAACTCCTCCGCACTCATGACTGGAGGGACCTCAAAATCCTCAAAGAAGGGGGAGCACAGGGCCCTCCCTGTGATGCTCATCCCCCTGAGGCAGAGTTCAGGGACCTCCCTGTCTTCAATCCCAAGGAGCTCCTGGAGTTTGCCCATAAGGATGGTGCAAGGGGCGGTGCCCAGTTTCACGGCAGTCCAAGAGGCGTGAAGGTTTGCTCTCCTCTGCTGAGGGTCGCATTCTTCCTTGAGCTTCTTCAAGAAGTCTAGTGTTTTGAACCGGTGAGCTATGACTCCTTGAGGGTCCTCCTTGATTTTCTCAAGGGATAACCTGTGAGTTGCTTTCAGAGTGAGGTTCTCTGTAAATGGATGGACGAGTGTTTTCGCCCTGGCAAGGTGTTGCGACGGTGAGTTTAATCCATCGGAGATGAGCTGGGTACGCTTCCCGTAGCTGGGTTGCGCTCCAGCCTCGACCCTGGATGCCCGGTACGATGCCGATTCGACCGGTTGCTGCATCCATGGCTGTTCTGATGGCGTCACCTGCCCTGGAATGGAGGTGTCGGTCTCAGATCGCTCAAACTCACTCCCCTTTGGCAGTGCCTCTGGAGGGGCAGGGGGCTGAAGTCCCCAGACCGCCGCTACGGCCCTTGAAAGGGGGGCATGAGGGCCTGAAAAGACCTCTATAAAAACCGAGTCTTTACCTGCCGTGGCCTTCTGGACAGCAGCGGCGTAGGCCTCACAGAAACCTGGAGGGTACTCCCTCTCCTCCCCGGTCGCAAACGAGGTGACCCTCCCATTAACCACTCGAGGCTTCCAGGGGAGGTGTGGCTCGTGCGTGCGCGAACACACTCTGCTGCTTTGGCAGGTGAGTCCTACCACTTCTTACAGCTCCTTTATGTTATGAATTAGAATTTGGGCCTTCCTTCGTCGGCCCCCTCTAAACATGCATGCACGGTATTCGGTGGAGAAAACACTCCTGGTTCACTTTCCAGGGCCTCCCAAGTTCTGAGCCTCCTGGCGATGGAGTTGCGTGGATGCTCCAGGCTGAAGCTCTTGCCGGCACGGTGAGCCTGAAGGCACTGCTCGGCAGACAAATCAGCAATCTGGGTGTCAAGATCCAGCTTCCTCCTCTTATGCTTGGGAAGACTGGCAACAACATCGGGGATGCCACTGGGATAAAAATCTGAACGCAAAGGTTTGGGTGAAAACCGAGCTCCAGGAATTAGTTTCTCCCGGGCTCGCGAAAAAGTACAACAGTTCGGGGCCCAATGATGAATCGAGGAGGAATTAAGTTCCCTAAAAAGAACAACCCGGTCCCTAAAAACATCACGGCCCCGCAGCAAGTCCCACGGTGGTGCGACCTTTTTCCAGGCTTGCGTCGCGTTGCGGTCTTTGCCTGTCTTGGAAGATTGTCCTCTCGCCGGGATGGTCGCCTCTCCGGCCAAGAGGAGATGTCCCTACTCGCCGGTCGGCGCTTCCCCTTCCCCTTTCCTTTGCCACCTTTGGCGGCTTTCTTATCTCCTTTTCTGTATCCAGGGGGAATCTTGCACCTAGGTTCATGGTGCTTTTTACAGACTATACAAAATCTGGGCTTCTTCGGCTTGTAAGGTTTCTCCTCTGCATCATATTCTGCAGCTTCCTCGCGCGGGCGCTTGGCGCCCGACCCCTGGGGCTCTTAACTCCCAGGGGGTGATTTGGGCTTTGCGCTCTTCTCCTTCCCTTGGTCTGGAAGGGTTTCCGGCTGAGGAGCCAGCAGTTTCCAGAGGGCCTCCGACTCAGCCGAACTCACATAATGTTGTAGCCCGGCCTCGATAGAACCCCGGCCTTTTGCTACCCACTTCAAAATCTCAGACATGATCTCTCGGTCAGCCCTTCGGGGTTCATTGAGAGTCGGCTGCCGCATGCCCTCAGCTGTAGTGACACGCAGGTGCTCCACGATCTTTTCGCCGTAGGATGCCACCACGTTGTAGGGGCACACATTCAGCATGTGGAAGGCCCGAGCTCGGAGATTCATAGTGTCCTTGAGGGTGAGGATGTCTTCCACCTTTGTGGTCTCAGGGAAGTCCTCTTCCGCCGTCTTCACCTTTAACTTCTGGTCGTCAAGGACCACCTCCTTCTTGTCACGCGGGAGCTTTCCAGCCCTTCTAAGACGGGACTCCGTCTCCATGGTGACGTAACTCTCCCAGGGGACGTGCTGGTACGTCCCTCCGGGGCCGAAGGTCCCCTGCACCTGCGAGAGCGTGTGGAGTGATGGACGGTCTCGGTCGGAACTAGGCTCCGGCATGCCGGACTCGACCGCTTTGTCCTCGAGCTCCTGGGCCATGGCTAGGGTGACCTTAGACTTGAAGTCCGTGTCATCGCCTGCCATCCTCTCCAGGTGCCGCTTGGCAATTTGTGAGGAGAGACCCCACAATTTCCTCAAGCAACCGACGTCCTCGTCGAACTTGTAGTCCTCCCATTCGAGGATCCTAGGTCTTGGGTAGACAGCTATCGACCCGTCACTCTCACGGTACCCCGCCCGAGCTCGGAGGGAGCGCCGGAGGTAATCCTCGAAATCCGAGCTGGTCGGAAATCGGTTTTGGCCATTGCCTCGAAGGTCGTCACCCGGTCGTTGCACAAGACCAGGAAGTCCGACTCGTGAACTTCAAAGTTCACCGCTGCACGAGCGAAGGCCACCGCAGACTTTGCATCTGCCATAGCGGTATCCAACGGAGCAGGTCTACTCCCCCTTCTTGGGGGTCACATCGGGGGGCTTTGGTCCAAAACATCCCCGAGGCATCTGTGCATGCGTCTCCCTAGAAGCACTCCGTCACACTCATACGAAAGAGCGTGGATCCCCAGGGTAAACTCCACAAATGCATGAATCTTGTATATCAACTAATATGCAAGACCTATGCTACATGGAGGCATGGCTACATGGATTTATTAAACATTTCGGGCGTCGGCCAGCGCTAATTTTTTTCAAATCGGAAGGTGGAGGTTCAAAGCTCTCCGTCAGGGATGGCATCACTATGGGTGGCACATCTGTGCCGAAGTGCCCTGCTAAAACCCGGCTCACTCGGCAGCTTGTGGTGCGCCACAGCCGCGGGGTCGCATCGTCGCCCGCAGCGCATCTTTTCGCCGGTCTTCTTGTCGATCTTCAAAAAATCGCAAAGCAAAGGGCAGCATTCATCTCCCTTTGGTCCTCCAAAACACTTGGTGCACAAGTTGTAGGTCAGGCCCCAGTCTTCATCCACTTGAAGGTTCGCATAGCGGGTGCCGTGGCTACGGCAAGCTGGATAATCTTCTCTGTCGCTGGACGGTTTGTGAATGTTGCCAGGGCCGCTAGCCAACTGTACGAAGTAACCATAAAGGTCCATATCTGCTTCGGCTGGGTCGACATCTGAGTCGTCTGAGTCCACCACGGAGTCCAGCTCATTCAGAACTTCTCCAACTTCGGCGGTGTCGGAGGCATGACCGGACTCGCTAATGGCAAGGGACTCCTTGCGAGCCGTCTCAGCCAAGCTCTCCTCATCGCTTGCTCCGCCGTCACGAAGGGCCGCATGCAGGCTCAGCACCGAGGCGGCGCTGCTTGGTCTGAAGGTCTTCCTCTGAGAACCAGGCGCCACGGCGCACACGACGGCCCTGTCCATGGCTGCAACGAATGCGGGGTCGCGGACTCCCGGTGCTGACTCCGGGGCTACCATTTCGGTCGGGGCCCTCCAATCCGGTTTCATGGGGATAAGATCGAGGCTTCGACCCTCCATGGCTTGAACAACCGCGCCTCGCCTAACCTGATCCAGGACCTCCATCTGACCCTTAATCACCAGGGTCTGGGCTTCCCGGAGGTACAGGTCCGGCATGAGCTGCGACTGCTTCTTCCACGCTCCCTGAAACCGCACCGTGCGAGCAGTGATCCCAAAATGGGTCATGTAAGTAGGGAAAGTAGTTTTGCAAGAGTGCCAGCGCAGGTGGCCGATCGCCTCTGCTGGCATGGGAATGCTCTTCCCTCTATCCAGGTCTTCCTTTAGTGCGCGCTTGACGGTAAGGACGTCCTCGTCAATGAGGGGAGGCGAGGTGAGGAACCCCCCCGCTCCGTCCGCTGCGCACCCAACGAAGGAGTGGTGCTTCCATCCCGGCCCATGCATGGTCAAGAGGAGCTCAGCCAGGCAGGTCAGCCATGAGTCGGTGTCGGGGGAAATGCGAGGAGGGGTGCTGCCCAAGGCCGGGGGCCACTGTTGGTATGGGCGGCTTTGGCCCGCAATCCAAGGACTGAGGACTCCCCGACCATGCGGCACCATTCAACGTCCGCCATGGCTGTACCAGCCAAATCGCTGTGCCTGATGCTGCCCTGCGCAACTTCCCGCAGGTTATCCTAGTTTGGAGATCTCGCGTTGTATCTAAGACAACCCTCTCCAAATACAAAAGGAAGCCGACTTCAAAGTATGGGGCGAGCTCGCGCTCAGGGGCCTTGCAAACATACTCCCTGGCCAGCTTTCGCACCCTATGATGTGCAGCGCCCGGGCAGGCAAAGCCGAAGATTCCACTGTAGAACTCCACAGCGTAGAGGAGGCTCTGAGGGGTTCGGAAGCCCACATCTTCCTGGATGAGACTAACCATGAAGGATTGCAGGAACTTCTGTCCGAAGGGATCCGAAGGCGCTCCTTCCTCCTCCTGATAAGCGGCGTGTGCTGCAAGGAGCCTTTTCATGAGGCGTGCGTACCGCAACCCAGTGCCCGGTGACTTGGGATCAGTGAGGGTGATAAAGGCCTTGTCGTCGATCTCAACTCCATCCTTGGAGACATCTCCGACAAGATCCATGGGGACCTCTAGAATTACCACATCCTCAAATAGTGAGCGGGTGGCCAACCGGTACTGCTCGAGCTTCTGTGCCTCCAAGGGTCTGGTCCTCCTTGGGAGAGCTCGGGGAATGTACGGATCGGCCTTGACAGGTCCCTTCTGCACGCTTTGAGAACTGGCCGAGGATCCCATCAAGCTCTGCGCCCTCGGCCTCGTGGTCCTCCACCTGGCCGAAGGAAGCGGAGTAGCCCTCCGAGGGTGGTCCGTTGAGCTCCTCTGCTGGGGCGTCACCCGATCTGGGACTGGACGCAGGTCTCGCCGCCGCCTTCCTTCCAAAGGAGAGGGACTGCGTGGCTGATCGCTGCCCATGAGGGTACTCCCTTCACTGCAGGTTCCTTGGTGACTTCAGTTGCGTCCCTTTCCGCCCTTGCAGACTTACGTCGGGGCTCATCACCGGGGCTCCGGGGAGGTTCCCTTTGCTCAGGAAGGGCATCCATCTTTGTTGATGGTGTCTGACTCCTTCCCCTTGAGGCCGGGCACGGCACAGATGGATTGCAGGCTATCAAGGGGTCCTCCCCTTCTTGGCCGCTATGTATTTCAGCGACGATCTCGTCAGCAGGAACTCCGGCCGCGAGCAACCTTGCAATCTCAAGGCGCGCTGACCAGGCACCCAAGGCGAAGAAGCCCTCGGTCTTACCGAGTTTTGCACTGCCCGGAGATGGGCGCTCAGACGACTCTGCTCGCTTGGTGCTCCTGGTCTTACCGACGCCGCCGGGATCTGTCACTCCGGCCACTTCGGTTGTCGCCCCCTCCGAGGAGGGTCGGCTCCCGGTCTGAGGGGAACGCCCCTCACTCTCTGGGGCACCACCCGTGCCTCGGGTCCCGAAGACCGTCAAGGGCCTACTTTCGGGGCTAGGTCTGTTATCCCTAGCCCAGACCGGCACCGACATCTCCCCCCGTTGAAAAACAACACTGGGGAGTTTGTTCGGTGGCTTCGATCCAAAATGGCCACGGCATTTCGTCCCGTTAAAACGAACATTTACTTTAGTACCCAAGGGCACAAGCCGTATATATAATCATGTATAATACATATTCCATCATGTACCATCGTTTATTTCAAGTCTTTCATGCCGTTATGACAAAACGTGCCTGTTTCTCTGTGAGGCCACACACATCACACCAGACCTGCACGCAGCCAAGTCATTTCGCTTGAAAATGATTGGCCATGCAAGGTGGGGCCCCCAGTTACAAGTTGGTTAAATCCATTAGCCAAGGTACTATGAGTACCACAAGTCATAGTTAATGTGGCCAATTTTGTCCAAACTATTCTGTATCCCTGCAATGTTTGCCAGGTCCACTATTGTGGCAAGAAGTCTTGGCATACCAATTGTTCGTCCAAAAGAATGTTTGTGTAATCCACCAACTTAGGCTATCCCCACCGTTTGGGGATTTCTTGAAAATGTGTCATTGTCCCAGGTCCAACTTAGTCTAGCACCGACTCAGTGAGGATCTGTAGCGGTCCATCGACCCGCAGAGTCTCGTTCTCCGGGGTCTCTTTTTCAGGCCTGGCATTTACCCTCTGGATATTTAAAATAGCCATGGAAAATCACCATTTTTAATGGGAAATTCCACTATAAATGGCAATTTTCAATAGCTATGTTAAATTACCAGAGGGTAGTCATCATCCCATGACCACCGATTCAGCCAACGAAAAAATGCCAGGAGGACGGAGTTCGGAGGCATCGCAGCAGTTCACACTCCTGAAGCTGACAGCTTCGTCCAAAATGAAGGGAATGATGGGTAATTCACCAAATTCACTGTTTCAAAAGTTCCAAAACTCAGATTCACCATGAAAAATAGCCATTTTGCATCACTTTGAATGGTTGAAACCTGATATTTTTTCACCATGCCACGTTGCCATCCTGTGTGTCATGCTATGCCGGAAGTCCTGCGAGCTGGACTCGACTGCTTCGATGACGGGCCTGGCTGATGCTAGGCCCAAAAATGGGCAACAGGATCACTTCAGAACACATGGCATCATGGGACTGGCAAGGCACAGCACAATGGGCGGTTTGGGTGTGGGGCGGGGTGGGGTGAGGCAATAACGTTCACGTTCCTCTGCACACAGAGGCACTCCAATACTCTTGGGGTAATAACTTTCATGTTCCTCTGCACAAAGACTAGATCGAAAAAGGTAGAAAAGAAGATATCAAGATTATGGATGATGAATAAAGATGAAAGATCAGAGCTGATGAATGATATTTTTGATGCATGACGACTAATCGGTGTATGATCAGTGAGATAATGAAAGTATTTTCTGATATGTGTATTTGGTCTCCCATGCCGTCTATTCAGATGACTGTGATAACCCCAGTGAATCGCGATTTGCGACGTTGCAATACAGTATCAAGACCCAAGTAGGGCGTACAGTATCTTGGCTGCAAGACAGGAACCGAAGCTCAAAGTCAAAGAAGCAAGAGATAGATCCAACAAGTCGCCAGTCCACGTTACACCTTGTCGGTCCGACAACAAGTTCTGTGTCACCACTCATGTACAAACACTCCTGTATCACAACTCCTGTGTAAGAAGTTATGTAGATTGATGTACGTGATCTATGTCTGTGATGTAGATGAAGTTGGTATATGCAATGTTGATGAAGTTGATGACGATGGTGTTTATGATGTATGTGATGTAGATGGGGTTTATATAGATGATGTAGAGCATGTATGTGGTGTAGATGTCAATGATGTAGATGATGTACAGGATATAGGAGAGATGTAGAAAATGCTGTGATGTATGTGATGTAGATGAAGTTGATGTAGATAATCTGGGTGAAGTAAAAGATGTAAAAGATATTGTCTAGATGACGTAGGATCATCTTCCGCGTTCTAAAGCAATGGTCCGCTCCGCGTTCTAAAGCGAGGGCCTCACCCAAAAAATGGGATGAATTCCATGAGTTGCGACGAAACAAACTATGTATTCTTGATGAATTTGATGATTGTTTCTATGTTTTATTGAGATTTATTAAGTATGTTTCATGAATTTTTGATGATACTTGATGATTTGTTTGAGGATTCTTGTGCATCTGTGTTTGATTCCCGATCCACTTATGAGTCAAAAAATGACCGGCTCAACTCGCCTTTCGTTTTCCATCGACGCCTCTCCGCATCTTCGGTCCTGGACAGCTGCCAACTCACCAAGTTCAGGCCTTTACCCAATTGGGGGTTCTTAAAATGGGGGATCCCCAAGTCACCATGGGTTTCAAAACCAAAATGGTAAAACTGTGGATGATTTGGGGGTACCCCTATTTTAGGAACCTCCAATTCACCAGTCCTCCAAATTGACTTCGAGTAGACCAAGGGTGGTTTGGTTGGACAGCTCCCGCACTTCCACATCTTCGCTCTTGTGGTTCTGGTTCCTCAGTTCGAAAATTTGTCAATGGCTCAGGGTTGAGTACTCCCAAATTCGGATCCCTTAAATTTAACTAGAATGATGGTAGTAAACCCACACAGAAACCATCTCCAATTGGAGTTCCGGCATTAGGTATACCGGTATACCCCTAGAAATGGGCCCAGTCATGTCATATTGATTGGATGGTGACTATGGAATTGGATGAATCCCACATTACCAATCATCAACAAGCGCTATGGCTTTGCGGGCCTTCCATTTCGATATCTGAGTCCATCGCCAGCGGAGCAAGCCTTCTACCTTGGATTCGGGGCTCAACTGCAGTTGCAGTGCTATGGATCATGCCGGTCCTCAATGGGGATAAATGGCATACTTATATGATACAAATGATGGCCAAAATATCTGGGTTGAGGGGCCTTACTTTGACCCATACCCCTGTCATCTTCACTTCTGACAGTTCGAGGAAGTCGGTGCAATCCTCTGCGCCCAAATTCCTGAGGCTCACTGCGTACTTGGCAAATCGTCCGACCTCGCAGCAACACTCTCTGTTGAGTCAATTGTGACATGCAAACAGCAGAGACCAAAACACTCTGTTCGGGTCAAGACCAAAACTCACAGAGCTGAGGGCTCCAACGATAAAGTCTGGTGTCCTTTGTCCCAGCACCCGGAACTGGTGCAGAGCCGCACTACGCTCCTGACGAAATGGGGCAGCCAAAGAATCATCTCCACACTCCATTGAACTGATGTGGTTTTGATCATTTCTTGCCACTTGGGGCTTTCTTGCTATAAGTCATGAGGGATCCCCAGTCTTCACCATGGGTTTCAATACTAAGTCATGGTCGAATGACTTGGATCATTTGGAGTACCCCCATGATTTAGGAAACCTCCATTTCCATCCATTTCCCAATTTCCCAATCCCGGCCTTGCTGGTTTTCAATTGATTGAGGATTCGCAGAATCTCGGCACCTCATAATTTCAATGTCAACGTATGCAACCTATCGTCTAGAAACCAAAAAAAAAGGATAAAAAAGGCACTGTTGTTCATGGGTTTTTCAGTGCACAGGTCTTCAAAACAGCTTGTGAATTTTGAAACCCAGAACAGTTTCATGAGTTTCCTGAAATCATATTGAAATGGGTCACAATGATTCGAACTGTGGTATTTCCGAGGATCTCCAATCTGCACAACATAATCAAAATAGATGTCTGCGGCCCCCGACGCTCCTTGGCATTGAAGCCAAAGCGATTCCTGTCACCAGCTACATCAAAACCCTGGGGGTTTTCAGCGATCACCACTTGGCTGTTTGGAATGATGAACCACCAGAAATGGCTCAGGCCAGTACATGAATTCATCTCTCCGCCGCAAAGCCAATCGACTTTCCTCGCGATTTTCGGAAAGATCAGAAATGTCTGAGTCACTGCCAGAATTCTTGAAGCATCGATTGGATCAATTTCAAGTGCGTCTTATTTTCTTGTCTTTCATGGTATTTTATATAACCCTATGGAATTCAAGTCTGAGACACATGCGCTGCAGCGAAAAACCTTACAACTTGGACATAACTTGGACCCGCGCATGCAGCTCTTCGATGTCTTCACGAGTCTGCCTCACTGATCAAACCCAATGGCGGCGCTGCTGCGGGCCCAGAAATCACATAGTTGGAACCAAAAAAAGGGGGTCTTTCACATGGACGGATTGTTTACAATCACTGCGAAAATTAAGACTCCAGCACCCTCCTGCAAATGCGCTTGTCCTGTTGCAGACTTTCAAGAATGCCGAACTTCTCAGAAGGCAAGGATTTGAGAAGCTCGACACAAGGATTGGTGCAAAGATTGTCGATTTGTCGATTTGATCTCAGGCGCTTGCTTCGGGAAAGAGAAGTGTATCACCTCAAAGGAGCTGAGGGGATAGGGCCAGGGGATGCACATGCGCTTCTTTCTGAGCTCTAAAAATGAAGTCCAAACCTTTTGGAAAAGAACCAAATGGCTATGGGTCAAACCGAAATTGTCCGTACTGACGGAAACCGTCAAGTGGTTGACAATTGAAATTTTGAAATCCCAATTTTTTCGCCATCCAATGCAACCCAGCCACACAGCTGCTGTGCATCCAGCGGCAGTTGAGAACTTCCGCTCCTGTGGAAGTTCGAAGATCGAAGGGTCTCAAGTTTTCCACACAACGACAACAAAACTGACACCTCCAAAACTGGGAGAACCAGGGGAGGTGAACCCATGATGGTCTACAAATGGCATCCCAACATCCCAGTCCTATATCCTATCAGAATTTTCCCACAGAATCCCATGGCTATTGGGGGCGTTCGCCAGATCCTCTCCTGTCCAGTTCAAGTTCGGAAACGAGGACACGCCTCCTCAGTGCGACACTCCCATTAATGGCAGCCTCTGAGCCACTGGCTGCCCGTCAAGAAATGATCATTGAGAAGTGAAGTGGTTTGGGGCGGTTTTTGCAGCAACTTTGTTGGTTTGTTCGGAACAAACGCAAGAAAAATATAAACATACATACCCACATGCAAAAGCAACGCAAGGAATGCTGAACCAAGTAGCAGCTCTGCAGGCAAATTGCATGCCACAGTAAAGGGCTCTGGTTCCTGGTGCAGAGCCCATCGCTCCCACGCTGATCGGTGGGGGTTTTGACCAATGAATCGGCTTGCAGGGCATGGTGAGACTCCTCCGAGTCGACGAGCAAGAGACTACCTCAGTCCACCCATGGGGGGGTTGACTGTCTTGTCAGAGGCACGAAGGCAACCAGTGAAAAATCCTGACAGTCATGTCGTGCCGAAAAATAGAAGGCCCATGCCATTGTTTTTTTCATGGCAAGACTGTATCCAATCTATGGATATCCAAAAATGTTAGTAAAACAATAATAAGCAACCCATATGTTGATGGTTTATATCCGATAAAAATGGTAAAATTGGTGATGGTTTACCAGTAGTACCGCACAAGGCGGTGGCGGAAGTTTCAAAAATAGGAAACCAAAAAAGGAGAGCTTGGTTGTTGTGAATCACGAATGGCAGAGCGAATCCACTGATGGACCGACGGGTGGTTGGAGTTGTGTTTTGTGAAGTGGCTGCAATGGTTGCAGTGATCACCTCTTCCTCAACTGCTTGATGTAGTGTGGTGTGGTGTAGCGCAGTTGTAGTTGTAGTTGTAGAGTAGTGGGTTTGTAGTTGTAGTGTAGTGTAAATTGTATGTGCGTTGCTGTAGTTGCAGTTGCAGTTGTAGTTATGGTGTGGTGTAGTTAGTGTAGTGCAATGTCGCGTAGTGTAGTGTAGTGTACTGTAGTGTTGTGTACTGTAGTGTAGTATAGTGTGGTGTAGTCTAGTGTGGTGTAGTGTAAAGTAGTGTAGTGTAAAGTAGTGTAGTTGTAGTTGTAGCTGCCGTTGTAGTTGCAGTGTAGTGTAGTGTAGTGTAATTAGTGTAGTGTAATTAGTGTAGTGTAGTGTGGGGCAGTTGTAGTTGTAAATGTAGTGTTGTCTAATGTGTTGTAGTTGTAGTGTAGCTGTAGTGTAGTTGTAGTGTAGCTGTAGTGTAGTTGTAGTGTAGTTGTAGTGTAGTTGTAGCATAGTTGTAGCGTACTGTAGCGTACTGTAGTGTAGTGTAATTAGTGTAGTGTAGCATAGTGTATTGTAACGTAGTGTAGTGTACTGCGTGTTGTGTACAGTAGTGCAGTATAGTGTGGTGTAGCCTGGTGTAGTGTAGTGTAAAGTAGTGTAGTTGTAGTTGTAGCTGTCGTAGTAGCTGTAGTGTAGTGTAATTAGTGTAGTCTAGTGTGGTGTAGTTGTAGCTGTAGTTGTAGCTGTAGTGTTGTGTAATGTGTCTTAGTTGTAGTTGTAGCTGTAGCTGTAAGTGTACTGTATGTAGTGTAGTGTAATTAGTGTAGTGTAGTGTAATGTAGCGTAGTGTAATGTAGTGTATTGCAATGTACTGTAGTGTAGTGTAATGTAGTGCAGTTGTAGTTGGAGGCGTAGCTGTATTTGTAGTAGTAGTTGTAGTTGTAATGTAATTAGTGTAGTGTACTGTAATTAGCGTAGTGTAGTGTAATTAGTGTAGTGTAATGTAATCAGTGTAGTGTAACATGGCGTAGTATTTTGTACATGTAGTTGTATTTGTAGTTGTAGACGTAGTGTAGTTGCAGTTGTAGTTGTAGTTGTAGTTGTAGTTGTCTATCTATCTAGCTGTCTATCTGTAAGCTTGAAAACGCAGCAATTCTGCGAGACTTCCTCAATTTTTGAACTTGACATCAAAAACGAAACAATTCTGCGAGACTTCCTCAATTTTCGAAGTTGACAACATCAAGAATGAAACAATTCTGCGAGACTTCCTTCAAAAATGGAAAGTTGAGTGCAGAGCTGACGCCCTCGTGCCAATGCGTTTTGCGATTTTTGCACTCCACCTGTCTAAAGTACTGCGCCTGCCACGAAAAAGTGTTGCCAGGTCATACGAAGTGCTGCACCTGTCACGCAAAATCATCTTAGCAAACCTACAGATCTGATGGCCCAAAATGCAACCCTTCTCAGGAAATCAGCGCCCGGACCTCCTAACATCTCTGATGAACATGTCTCTTGTACTGCGCCTGCCACGCGAAATGCATCTTTCCAGATCCTCTTCAAATGTCCCACGCCTGCCATCATTTTTGGAAATGCTACAAAACCCTCACGTTTTGCTCACTTTTGACAAGGTGCACAATCCCTTGCGCCTGCCACGCAAAACGACATCTGAACGTCCAAAAGTGTCCCGTACCCCTCAGTTTTTTGCACTTTTGACTTCGAAATGTGCTTCGTGCCACAACGGCGTGCACTTTTTCAAAACTTCCCCCTCCCTTCAATTGCAGGACAAAGTGAACGGTCAGAAAAGAACCATCTTGCACTGCAAGGTCGGCAAGCTTGGACTCATCAGCCCACTGACGGCCTTTTGCAATCACACGGAAGTGAGACGCACCAAATTTGATCCAAGTCACTGAGTGCAAAAAAGTGCTCCGAACCTGGTGTTTTTTGACATTCTGACTTGGAAATGTGCTTCGCGCCACAACGACGTGCAATTTTTCATCTCTCATCTGGCCAGCTGGCTCTGCACCCGCCGCTTTAGCGAGCCTACTTTTCGACCCTCCGGAGCCACAAATCATTGGAAAAACACAGTGTTTCGCGATTTTCCTACCTTTTCGCGCACCTGGATCTTCTTTCTTCTGAGACTTTCTCTTTTGTGATCTTCTTTCTTCTTCTCTTCTCTTCTCTGACTCTTCCCATCTCTGCTTTTCATCTGTCCATATTGTCGGAAGTTTGACTTCTAAACTTCCTTCGATTATTGCTTTACAAACATTATTTGACACTTTTTTGCGCCTATTGGTGGTCTGTTATAGAGGTCACCCCTCCATTGGTGAACCAAGCACTGGGGCCGACACATCTCAGGTAGCACGCATGGAGGAAGAGCCGCGGGCAAATCTCAGCCTCGGCTTCCACTGCCATGGCGGATCCCCTTAGGAAAAAACATGATGTTTGTTGAGGAATCAAAATAAGTCAAAAAGGATGAATCACTCCAACTGGGAACTTCCGGGAATGGAGAAGGACAAAAATAATGAGAAGACACATGTATCAGTCATACAACATGATTGAAATAATATCATATCACAATCATGAACAAAATCATAATCATGATCACAATCATAATCATGATCACAATCATAATCAAAATCATAATCATAATCACATCATATCATAATCATAATCAAAATCAGTATCAAAAATCATAGTCATAATCATATCATAATCATAGTCATTATCATGTTTATAATCATATCATAACCATAGTCATGATCATGTTTATAATTATAATCACAACCAAAAGGGATATCATAATCATGATCATAATCGTACTCATAATCATAATCATATCATATAATTTTATATATGTAGCATACACATATGCATGTGATATGTAGACATATATGCATACATTTGCAACAACCGGCGACAGCTAAGAGCTTCGCATCATCTTTTGCCTGGGGCTGCTTCCAATTGAACTTCGTTGGTCGGGGCTTCGCCAGTATGAGGGAAAAGAATTTCCCTTTACCAAACCAAAATGGCGAAATGAACCAAAATGTGGTTGGGAAACTCTACTCTATTCGTAGCTCCAATCCCCATTTCATACAATAGCCATGGCTCCCTTCACCGCTCCTATCAAATAGTAGTGGATTCATGATCAAGATGTCCAAAACATCTGTAAGTTTGATGCCTTCCATTTCTACCCAAGGCAATGACCCTGAGATGCGCGCCTTGTATGGATTGTAGCGACTGTCGGCAACAATTGGATGTCCCAAAGACGCCATGTGCAGGCCTAATTCTGTGGCGACTTGGTTCTGTTGACAACTGAGTAATAGCTACATCAACGTTTCTACCAAAGACTAATAAAGGTGTCTGCACAGCAGGCAAGTGTCATTTGTTTCTACAGGGGATGCATGGATCTACACATGTGTTTCCATATATAGACGCATCGATATTTGCACACATATGTTCACAGCCACAGAATCATACATACATCACATCGCATCACATCTCATCACATTTCATGTCATACATACATTACATTACGTTGCGTTGCGTTGCGTTACGTTACCTTGCGTTGCATTGCGTTGCGTTACGTTAGGTTACGTTACGTTACGTTAGGATACGTTACGTTACGTTACATTGCATTGCATTGCATTACATTACATTTACATTACATTTACATTACATTTACATTACATTTACATTTACATTTACATTTACATTTACATTACATGACATCACATATATACATATATTATATACCTATACACATGTGATATCATATGATACATATACTTCTTATGCCAAGGAGCGAATCTGGTGCTGCCGCCCGTGTTCAATCTGCACCTCGCAGAGAAATCTTTGCACCGGACGCAATCGCAAGGTCTCAGTCACTCATCGGTTTGTCTGAAAGTTGGTGATTGAAGTTACCCAAAAAATGTGGCCTTTTCTATCGATGATCCATCAAATTCTCATGAATTTTCTCCAATTTCTCCCGTTTTTTCCCTGGCTGCAAAAATGCACCTGCACGAGACTATAGCTGCTATAGCTTCCTCGAAAGTAGCCGAGCACCCGGTAGCGAGTCACCTGCCCGGACGCAAAATGGCCATGAACTACCTAGAACTGAACAGAATTTTCAAAAATGACCCATTCCCACAGGCACTTTTCAGGCAAACCCGATGTCAGCAACAGCTTCTGCGCACCGCTTCACGACCTTCAGTAGAGCATGCGCCCAAAGGCCTTCCAAAAGTGCAGAGGTATCGAGGGATGAGGGAAATTCATGTCGTCAAATTCGTGCAATATCTATGTAGATATATGTATGTATAATTGTATATTTGTAGTTTTATGTATATACATATATATATATATACGTACAGTAATATGCATTACTCCCTATATCGGATCCGACTCACTTACATTGATCTTCAACAAGCTGTTGATCAAATCCCCATGGCAGGGAATGCGGGTTGAAACACTTCAACCTTGTCATTCTCCCTTGTCATTCTCAGTCCATTCCGTGTAATTCACCATATCCCCATTTCAGTCGAAATCAAAAGATCAAAATGCTTCCAAACAAATGTTGATACTGTACGTGAATATGAAAAGTTTGAGAAATTCTTTTGTTGTTTCACAGCCATCATATGGGTATGGGTCAAAACCCTGGTACCCTTCTGTACACATCAAAATGGCTCATAAACGGATGTTCATCTTTCCCTGAATATGGCTTAATAGGTTTTGCTCCATGCCCATATATGAATGAATAATCCAAGTTTTGATTATAGTTGGTTGTCCCATTGATATCCGATCAATACCCTATTAATATCCCAAGAATATCACCTGTATCCTCTGGTCATTTAATATACCCATGAAAAATCAACATTAAATTGCCCCATGTTTGATGGGTAAATCAGCGAACTTCATGGGCCATGGCTTTCATAGCTATGCTATAGATTGTAGCCCCGATTGATCCCCCGGTAAATATCCAGGGGAATATCCCCATTATATCCAAAATATATGTATCACCATGAATATACCTAGTACCCATTATTGTCCCATCATCCCCATGATATTCCCATTATTTGACTATGTTATCCGATTATATCCCCATTCAACTCCCGTGAAATCCCCATAGTTGATGGTTAATTCACCATGTTCTATTAATAACTATCACTGGTTGGTGGTTTGGTTGGTGGTTTCAACCCCTCTGAAAAATATGAAAGTCAGTTGGGATGATTATTCCCAATATGATGGGAAAATAAAATTCATGTTCCAAACCACCAACCAGATCAAGTTGGTCTTGTTATCCCAATATATCCCATAAAAAAATGGAAAAATGGGGGTTTCAGGGCGTATATGTTTGTATGTTGCTTGTTATGATTTTGTGTTGGGGTTCAATGTTTCATCTTCGTCTTTGATGTTTTTTCAGGTGGGGTTTTGGGGGTAATTTTGTTGCTAAAGTGATGTGTCAATGTTTGGATTGAATGGGGGTAGGATTTGTTTAGGCTGTTGGGGTTTTTGTTTGTGTTTGGGTTGGTGATTACTTCATAATATATTTTATTAAGATATTATGAATTAATCATTTATGCTTTCCAGTTTCCTATTCCATCCCACCAGTGTTCAATTACTCGCATTTGCGTTAGACAAGGTTTGTTTGTATTGTTCAGTTCATCCATTGCCAATGATAAAAGAGTTATGTTAATAATCATTGCGTTAAATTTTCCATCACGGTTAAGTTCCTTTCCACAATCAACGATTACATCTTTATCAGTGAGGTTTTCATACATCCTTTTCATTATGTCAAATCTCCAGAACGAAAAGATTACAAGTTCATTAACTCCATCCCCTTTCTTTAATCTGTCAATTACTTTTATCCACAATTGTTTTCCTTCCTCATCATCTGGTGAAGGCATTGGATGGCACTTTACAAAGTCTCTAATCTCTTCATCTTTTTTTTCTATTTGTTTTCTTTCCCAATCATCGTCCTCACTATCACTACCAAAGTCAGCATATATACTAATATTCCCTGTATCTATAACCTCAATTTTTGCTCTACTCATTTTCTCTTACTATATATAGGTATTTTTTCTCTAAGTATTTACCACCTTTTTAATATGCTCTTTTATTTCAGTTAGGTCGCAGTAATGTTTATAACCCTCCATCATTTTTTCTACATATTCGGTAAAGAATACTTCGTAAAGGTCTCTTTTTTTGAATTCCCTATTTCTAAACATATAGGTCTTTTCAAATGATGGCAACCACCAAGCACGACATTGTCTCATATCTTTTATTTTTTCAACATCGTGAAAGTTATTCATCAAATGATATGTGAATTTCCAATCCTTCTTTATTAATGACTTAACTGCCTGAAAAAATGTTTTATCCTTTTTAAACCGTTGTTTAAGTGTTTCATTTTCAAGCAGGTCATCAATTTCCTTTCTAAATATTCTCAGATTTGTTTTGTTGGTATTGGATAAGTAAATGGGTGTTGGCATTTCAGTTTGGAAGAAATATATTTGTAGTTCTGGTCTTGTTAGTTCTTTGTGTCTATATCGTCTCATCATAAACATAGGTTCTTTTTTGTTGAGGTCTTTGCATTTTGAACAGTGAAGGTTGTAATCACATATCTCATCACAAATTTCAGCAGGAAAAATGTTGTTCAATAAAACCTTTATGTTAGTCATTTCTTTTTTACAACATCCACAGTTTTTATAAGTAAATAGCATCCTCTTACTATATATAGGTAATTTTTCTTTAAGTAGTTTTTGGGGGCTCGTTCAGTTTTCGGGTTCGGGTTGGTTTTTATTTTCCCTTTCCTCCTCTTCCAGTTCTCTTATGACCATATCTATTTCACTCATTCCTTCGTTGGGGTCTTGTCCATTGGCGAGGTTTCTTAACCTCTCAAAATCCTTCACTTTGTGTCTTTCATTGGGTGGGAGGGTTTTGAGATGTTCCTTCAACTCTGTCAGGTCAAAGTATGTGTCTTCCTCTTCATCCTCATTTTCCAAAAACATTTCCATTCGTTGCTTTTCCATCTCCATAAGTTTGTTTTCCATATATTGGAATTTCATTTGCTTCTTGTAGCACTTGCCACACACATTCACGAAGGTTTTGAGCAAGTAGTTCCAATTAGGTTGGTTTCTATCGTTCAGGGTTATAACATCTGTCATTATACGACATCCACAGTCAAATTTAGTCATCTTATTTAGTCTTACTATATATAGGTATTTTTTCTTTAAGTATATGTTTTATTGTTGATAATTTTAAAAATCTAATATTATAATATATGGCAAGGAGACTATCAAGAGATGACATCATAAGCAATGTCTATTACAATCTTGAAACGGGCTTCGGTTCAATCAATGAGACCCTTAAGAAAGCCAAGGAGCAAGACCAGACCATCAACAGGGTGGATGTGGAAAACTTTATGAGGAAACAGCCCAACAAACAGATTAGAAAATACAGGGGGTCAAACTCCTACACCGCGCCCTTCGCAAGATTTGAATATCAGATTGACATAATGGATATGAAACCCCTTACCAAAGAACCAGAGACGGAAATTCCCATCAAGAACGACGAACCGAGATATGGGTTGGTGGTCATTGACATCTTCAGCAAGTTGGCAAACGTCGTCCCTATGAAAGAAAAATCCGGACCAATCACATTATCGGCGATGAAGGAGAGTTTCAACAAAATGGGTTTTCCAATGTCCGTTTATAGTGATAATGACCGTGCCTTCCAAGCAGGGGTAAAAGAGTTCTTTGAGAAAGAAGGCATCACTCACGTCGTCACCCTAACTCACGCCAATGTTGTGGAGCGTTTCATAAGAACAATGAAGAATATGATACACGACAGGGTGAGGTTTAATCGCGGTAGTTGGACTGTTATGTTGTCCAAAGCGTTAGATAAATACAACGACACCGTCCATTCATCAACCAAAATGAAACCCAAGGATGCCCACGACGACAAGAACCATATGGATGTCAGGGTGAATTTGACAAGGAGGGAAAAGAACACTCGCAAATATCCAGAGGTCAAAGTGAATGATATGGTCAAGGTCTTTGAGAAGAAAAAAGACAACTACACCGAGAGGAAGGAGTATAACTCAAAATGGAGCAATCAATCCTACAAAATTGTCAAGATAGAATACGATGATGTCGGAAACAGAACCTTCAAACTGGAAGGATTGAACAAACCGTATTTGAGGCACGAGATTTTGAAAGTATAAAAAATTATCTATAATATTAATATATGACAGAGGTAGTCGTAAAAGAGATTGATAATGAAGAACCAAAGGAAGAAACAATACCAGAACCAATACGGGAAGAAGCACGGCAAAGCCCTGCTTCCTATCGGGAAGCACCGAAAGAAGAGGAGAAACCAGAAGAAACAATTGAACCACCCGTTGAAAAGAAACCGCAACCAGCGCCAAAACCCAAAAGGGTAAGACCGTCAAGGGCAAAACCACCTTTTGACCCAGAAGCATTCAAAAGCGACCTTGTAAAACAAATAAAGGAAGAACTACAAAGTGCGATGTCCGCCAGAGACACCTACAACAAAGCCAAAGAGGAAAAGAACAAAGCGACGAGAGAGAAATTGAAATCTTTAGCATCAAAAATTTTATAAAGTATTATATATAAAAATGAACATCAAGGAACAGAAAACGGAACTCAACAAAACTGACATCTACGAAAACGTCCGCAAGGACATCAACAGAAGACAAACCGTCCATTCAAACAAAAGTGCCAATTACCGGAGCGGAACGCCCGAAATGCCAGACAGAAGAAAAAAGTGTATAGTAGTTATGACCACTACTACCACAACGACAGCAACACGGCAAGGATGCCAACTCACAACCATCATCTTTACCTGAAGCGTCTTCTTGAATATCACAACACCGAGCACGATTACAAGGTCTTACAAGTAAAGCAGAGGATGAAGGAAGAGAATGAGATGCTACAGAACGAAATGACAAGGTTGAGGGAGGTGAGGAAAAATCACAGATTGGAAGATTACGGGGCGAACGTCCAGAATATGAAACAGAGAATTGATGAGTATAAACAGTGGTTGAGAGGCGATACACAAGATTAATATAAAAATCTAAAGTATTAATATATAGCAATGACAGCAGAAGTAATCAACGCAAAACAGGGATTGACACGAATACCCACTTACGCAGAACTCATCAAGGAAATAGACAGGGAAAAGTTCAAAACCAATGACATCAGAAAAATCTTTGATAGGAACGCTTGGTATTTTCACGAAAGTCCGCAGGGTCAAGCACTGAACACAAACAACATCCACCCAGCAGACTTACAGCAAATGAACTTCAAAAAGATGGCAGAGGAAGCGACCGCGAGGAAGGAAGAAGAAACACCCAACCTTGACTTTGAAGATATGACCGACTTGAGGGACGACGCCATCAGCGACTTTGAGATGTCCTTTGACAGAGAGGCAGAGTTGAGGGAAGAGAACGAAAGGAGAGTAGCAGAACAGGCAAACTTAAGTCATTCACAAGACCACTATATGGCAAACAAAGGAACATACGACGCCGTTGGAACAACAGCATCGGCAGGGATACAAGAAGACGAAGAACCGCCTTCAAGCAGTAGAAGCATCTTAAAGAACTTCCTTAAATCATTCAAACCAGTCATCAAAGCAGTCGCCACAGCAGGAGGAACAGCAAAGGGAGGGTCAATAGGAGGACTAATAGCATCAAAACTGACAGACGCCATCATACCCGACGAAGAGGAGGAAGAGAAACCGTCCAAGATAAAACCAACACAAAAACTAATCAACAAACAAGTCAAAAAGGTAAATCACCAAAAGAAGTTAAAGGAGGAAAAATCAAAAATGAACGTAGATGTAGTGCCCGACACCGCAGAAGCAATGGACACTTCAGCAATACCAACAGCAGAAAAGAGGAAACCCTTAAGCGTGAGACAGTCCAAAGCAAAGAGACAGAAACCAAAACCGCCAACGCAGGAGAAGAGAGAATTTCAGGAAGACCCATCCACAACCACCAAACCGCCCAAAGCAAGAAGAGTAAGAGGAAAGCAACCCCAACCACAAGCATTAGGAGCAACAATCAACATCCCCAAAGACAACAAGACACCCAATGTAGATGAAGCAGAAACAGCACAGGAAGAAACAGGGGCGTCATCTTCATCAAAAGCACCAGTCAGGAAACCAACAATGAACAAGGCAATATCACCAAGCAAGGTAGGAATACAAGTGATAAGAGAGAAGTTTGAAGAGATGAACAACAGCAAAAGCATAGACACAGGAAACTATCAAAGGTTTCAAGAGGTATATGGTAAATGGAAATCAAGCAAAGGAGAGGAAAAGAAACAACATCTAAAAGAAGCGAAGGAACTTTACAAGTCAATCATCTATCCAAAATTGAAATCAAAATAATTAATAAAATTATTCATTATAATTTTATTAATTATCCACTATCTTTTTTTAGTCATAGAAAATGACAGATTGGGCTTTTATCTCCAAGATACATTCGTGTTCAATGACGATATACATTTTGTCAGGCATCAGTCCAGTATCAGTTCCGTTGTCTGTTGTATATAGGTCTGTTCCATACAATGGCTTTACACGGACAACCATATTTGAATTGTTCTTCAAATTCAGTCCAGTGTAATTGGCACTGTTGAGTTTCTTGAGGTTGAACCCTGCTAAAAAGGAATTCGTCCTATACATATGAGGTTTTATGGAAACGTGATTGTTTCGTGTTTCTTGTAGATGCTTGTAGTTGTCAGCAACCCCCATCGTTGGCATTTCGGGTATGACGGTATTACCAATACTCAACTGAAAGGACAAATCAATATTTTCATAGTATCTTTGAGCAATGGATGTTCCGCTTTCCCACGAAAGGGGATGATAAAGAAGATTATGAGGTTTCAACACTTCTTGGAAACCACCCTTATAACCAAAATTTGAATAGAAAGATATGAAGATGTTGTCAGCCTTACTTACATTTCTAACTATGGTCGTGAAGATGTCGGTGCTTCTGCTTGTTGTTTGGGTTTGGACGGAAACACTGTTGAAGGTTATAGGTAAAGATTGCTTTTCCAAAATTTCAGCATACTCCGCAAATAAACCATCATCAAGTCGGTGAATATCACAGGTGATGATGGGTTGCTCTATGTTCCATAAGAACGAAGTATTCGCTGTGGTAAAATCACCACTTAAATTAACGAGGGGTTCATTAGCATCACTGACCAAAGTTAGTTCAATGACAATCGGACAGTATGATAAAGGAATGAAGTTTGATACATTGAAGAAGGGACAAGAAGGTCGGTAATAAACGGTCTTTTTGTTTTTAAATCCACCGAAATTGTCAGGTTTCGCTTGGTCAATGACATTCTGGACTGTGTTTGAAACTGGGTTCGTTGCCAACTGCGTATATGTCAAAAATCTATTTCCTTCATTGTAAAAGGTCTCACCAAAACCAAGATTGTCAGTATAGTTTCTTGAACCGTCATCTTGTAAAATATCCATCATTGCTTCGTATCTATTTAAGTCAGGAATTTCAGCAATAACATTTGAACCCGCCATCACTCGCATTCGTTGAAAAAATGAGGATGGTTTATAGGCAGGTCTCAACTCTTTTGTTCCGTCATTGTCGGCATTGATAAGGGTAAAACCTATCAAAAGACTTCGTAGATTTATCCATTCATTCGCCCCACCCGTTAGGTTAAAGCGGATGACACTGTTTGAGTTGGATGACAATGTTTTGATACGCTTGTCTCTAATGTAGGACGCTCCACCTTTTAGTCTATACCGAAGGACATTTTCATTAAGAACATCTGTAATTTCCAATGCTTCCATACTTGTATATATTCTATATAGAAAATATTTTAAATAACCGATATATCTAATCAAGTTATATCAAAATTATATTTTTTAAATGTATTTTTGCTTTTCTTCCCTTTGTTTTGGGCTTTGTTTTCTATAGGTTTATTTTCGTTGTTCTTTATCTCTTTTCCGCTCTCTATGACCTTCTTGATTTCATTGTATGTTAGGTGTTTTTTGTCCTTGGTATTCTCGTTCTTCAACTTCTTCATTTCCTGTCTGTTCTTCTTCAAATATTCCCTTACGATGTCTTCCATATAATATGACTTATATAAAATAAAATCACATTATCTTGTTGATTGGTTAGGTTGAAAAATTATCACAGATAATTTTCTCAACCCAAGCGATTAGACAATAATGTTTCACATTATTGCTCTAATCGGTTCCGCAACATTCTTTTCTGACTTTCCCATATCTCCAAAATGGACGGCGTGAAAACCGTGATTGTATAAAGGGTTATAACTGTTCTTATTGACTGTTATATCCACGCCTCTGTCAAACATACTGACTGGGTCGCCTACTGCCCTGAACCTGGTGTTCTTACTGTCGGTGTTGTCATTATAACTTACAGTTGGTGTTCCGTAGGTTCTGGTAGTAAATCTTTTGTTATAGTCTTGGTTCAGTTTCATCGTTGTTGCTGAACCCAATGAATGACTGACGATAGTATCAACATTGTCAATGTTGTTTCTAATGAAGTCGTTTGCTGTCTTATACCGCTTTGACCTATGAACCATATGAAAAGGAATGAGTGTGTCATCCAAAATATCTCTTGGAAAATCTTTCGTCCCCGCTATATAAAGTGTTTTGTTCTCTGGGTGGTGGTATAGTCCTAAATCTGTTCTGTTATTGTATGCCCTCTTCAGTCCCGTCTCGTCGTTGATGTTGCTGAACTCCTCCAAGTATTTGTTTCCCTGTTGTATCTCCTTACTGAATTTTTCCAACAATTCCTTCTGTTTGTTGTTGTGTTTCTTGTTGTATTCTTTACCGTCAATCTCTTTAAAGGGATTTATTCTTTGTAGTCGTCCCTGTGTTTTCATATCATCCATTAACCTTTTTTGAAGCATATATAATAATGTATAGATTAAAAATATTTTCTAAAGTTATTATATCATAAAAAATGAGTAGATTTAAAAAGATATACATAGACAGCCACCACCGAGCCCAGAACTCCAACAGTAGCAGTGATTTTGAAATTTACCTGCCCGAAAGTCAAGAATGCGGGAACGACACCAAACTATACATCCACGAAATCACCATACCTAATTCCATCTATCCAGTTCAAGCGGGGTTGAACAGCAACCTATACTTAAGACTGACGGACTTTTCAAACACCACGGATGTTATAATTGAACTGTTGAGTGCTTCCTATGTCGGTGCTACATTGGCATCAAACCTTCAAACAAAGATGAACGAAGCAACAAATGGGTTTCAAGCCAACAACGACTATTTTAGTGTGTCTTACGACTATGACACCAACAAAATAACAATCGCTTTGAACTATGTAGATTTTTCGTTTAAGATAATGACCGACTATGAGATGGAATATAATACCATCCAATGGACGGGAGCATCTTATGACAGAAATAACCTAAAATCCATCAATCAGGTTTTAGGAAATTACACCTCGTCGTTGAACTATCCAGATTGGAAAAGCGGATATTTGACATTATTAGCGTTGAGAAACTTATACCTTACTTGTAGTGAGTTGAGCGATGCTAAACAATTAGGTTCTACGGGTGCTTGCAACATCATTAAGAAAATCCCCATTAACGCCCCTTTCGGTTCAGTCATCTATGACAACGAAATAATAAGCGTAGATTACATCAATGTTTCAAACAGAGTGTTGAGAACACTACACTTCAAATTAGTCAATAGTTATGGTAATGTGGTTGATTTGAACAATGTGAATTGTTCATTCTCCCTGACCTTCATTGAGGATGATTGAGTTGAAGATTTCTTCAATTAAAGGACTGGGTATTCTATATAATTCATCTTGACGATGGATTACAGGATTATCACCCCATTCGCTCTTTTTACCCGACGGCATCCGTTGGGCTGTTTCTTTATGTTTATTGCTGATGATGTTTCCACAGTCTTTTTTACATAGTGGTCTTGGTTTCCAAGTTTTTAGGTTCGTCCATATCCTCGTTCTTTTTCTGTATGGAAAGCCGTATTTACAATAATCAAGGTCAAAGTAATCAAAGTCTTTCATAAACTCCTGATGTTTCAATAAGCCAGTCTGTGGATTTTCTATGAACCATACCGAAGGGTTGAAGTAGTTGATTATTTCAATGGTTTTCTTTACGATGCTGTTGGCATAATCTATTTTTCTAACACCAGTGGTTTTGGCAATGCTATATTCAACACAAGGGGGAGAAGCCCAAATGATATTAAACTCATTTTGTTTGAAAACTTTGTAGTTCCAATTGAGGATGTCGGTATTGATGTTGGCATCCTTCAAGTCCAACGAGACAACATCATAACCTAACTCTTTGGCGACCTTCCCTACACTACCCGTTCCAGAAAACAGTTCAAGTAATTTCATATTATGAATCTATAGATTTAAAATATGAAACTACGACAGCAACACATAGGAGTTGTTGGTTGGGTCTTTATTGATTTTGTAGTATGTTAAAGTCTCTTCTTTGGGTTGAGTGATTTTACCCGTTGTAATCCACTCAAAGTATTGTTTCCTTTTATCTTCCCACGAACCGACGGGTCTGCCTATCTGCTTCTTTTCAAAGGCTTTGTTTATTCTTTCTTTGTCTTTGTCTTTGTCGTTGGTATTTTCTTTGTTCTCTTCCTTCTTGTTGTTCAGGTTATATTCTATGTTCTTAACAGTGTTCATTATGGTTATGAGGTTCTTATTCATTTTGCTCACCTTGTTCTTCAGTTCTTCCAGTTCTGATTGCTTTACGGGGTCGTCGCTCTCAACATCCACCATACTATTATATTATATATATATATAATTATTTATTTAGATATATATTTATTTAGATATTTATTTATCAGTTTGCTTTCACGCAAAATCTACTCTTTACACCATTTTGGGAGAAACTTTTTAATCCATATCATTCATTGACTTTCTACGGCTACTTCTTGGAGTGCTCATTACATCGCTTATCATCTTGTTAGTGCTCTCTACTTTCTTATCTTCGGGTGTGATTTGTCTGTTCCAACTGAACGAGATACTGTGGTCTTCGCTGTCCAACTTTATATCCCCGTTGTCATCTCTACTTACATTCATCGTTTTGTCGTTTTTGGTAATTTTGAAGGAGCAAGGATTACAAGAACACTTTATCCCTTTCGGATTGATAAGAATTTCGTTTCTCAATTGTAATTTACCCTTACAAATGGGACAATCAAAGGTAATGAATTTACTTGACAGTTTTTGTTCCTCGTTCAGATTGACAACAGCGGGTTCTTCATCTGAAAGTTCAAAGTCCTCGGGGATTGGTTGTTTTTTGATTGGGTTAGTTTTCTTTTTCGTCATCTATTTTATATTTGAGAAAATTTAAAACAATTTTAATCAGTTCCAATGTGTGCCTACAGCATCTCTTCACCCTGTTGTCGGTGATGACTGGATATTTCGTGTCATCAATGACCCTATTTTCAATCTCTTCTATTGTATCAATGTAGGTTTCATACTCGTTCATCCTGATTATATATAAATAGAAAATATCATCAACATACATTCTAATTATACTATACAGGACTTTTCTTTTGCGACACGAAGATTTCTACTGGGGGTGGGTAGAACGAAAATGTCGGGGGTTCAATCAAAAAGATTTGTCAAAAGAAAATGCACAAACGAATTCATCTTCTATTGCTTCGTTTTGTCAGTCAGAAGGACGCAGAGTTCAAAACTAATTAACGTCTTATGCGGACTGAAAAGCAACTGTCCCATTTTCACCCGACACCCTTTCAAGGTAAAAAAGGTTTCCTTTTCAATATCATATATCGGAAATTTATTTCTAAATGGGTAGGAAATTGTTTGGGGAATTTTTTTTTTTAGTTTGGGGATTTTTTTTTGGATTTCCGGTTCTCACCATTTTCCATGCTATTTGCAGCATTTTGGAGCTGGAAACTGCCATTTCCACGGTATGTGCAACGGTTTTGAGTTCGAACCTCTCATTTTCCATTGTATTTTCCACGGTATTTGCAACAGTTTGCAGCATGTTCTGTCCATTTTCCATGCTCTTTGCAGCATTTTTGAGCTGGAATCTGCATTTCCACCGTATGTGCAACATTTTACAGCTACATTCCTCATAGTACTTGTAGGATTTTGGAGCTGAAGGCTGACATTCCAACAGTTGTTTGTTGTTACTGTTACTGTTGTTGGTGTTGGTGTTGGTGTTGTTGTTGTTGTTGTGTTGTTGTTGTTGTTGTTACCGTTAGTGTTGTTAGTGTTGTTAGTGTTGCTAGTGTTAGTGTTGTTAGTGTTGTTATATATATATATACAATATATATATACAATATATATATATACAATATATATATACAATATATATATATACAATATATATATAATATATATATATACAATATATATATATACAATATATATATATATACAATATATATATATATACAATATATATATATACAATATATATATATATATATATACAATGTATATATATATATATATTCTAACCAAAGTAGTGTATTGAAATGTGTGCAAGCTTGAATTTAAATAAAAAAAAGCGGGAGGGGGGGATTGGGGGGGACGGCGCAGCGCCTCCCCCCCAAAGCAGATTGGAAACACCTATTTTCACATGCAAGGTGCTAGGTTGAATGTGATACTCAAGGTGTATATACTACACGACATGCACCTTGGAAACATGTGGAATGTAGGTTAAGGCACAACGATGCACAATAGTTTCATTTGATGTTATCATCGAGTTGGTTTAAGATCTATTTATATAAGGTTTGGTTCAGGGTTGGCTTGGGGTTTGAATATCATCCGCATGATAATGCAAACCTTTTAGGTAGATAGATATATACAGATATATAGATATATGGTGGTATATAAATATATATATATATAGAGAGATATAGATATATAGAGATATATATAGATATATATATATATATATAGATATAGATATATAGTATATATATAGACAGAGATATAGATATATAGATATATAGATAGATATGTATAGATAGATAGATAGATAGATAGGTAGATAGATATATAGATAGATAGATATATATGTATATAGATATCTAGATATAGATATATATATATATAGAGATATATAGAAATATATAGATATATATATAGAGATATATAGAGATATATATAGATATATAGATATATATATAGATATATAGATATATATATATAGAGATATATAGATATATAGATAATTATATAGATATATGATATATATATATATATATAGGTATATAGATATATTGATACAGCCATAGATGTAGATATAGATACAGATATAGATAGACATAGATAGATATAGATACGTAGATATAGATAGATATAGATAGATATAGATGGATATAGATGGATAGAAGATGTGATGTTGCTCCACACCTCATGGAAAAGCAAAAAAACAAAGAAAAGCAAAAAAGCAAAAAAGCAAAGAAAAGCAAGAAAAGCAAAAAAGCAAAGAAAAGCAGAAAAGCGAGAAAAGCAAAAAAGCAAAGAAAAGCAAGGAAAGCAAAAAAGCAAAGAAAAGCAAGAAAAGCAAAAAAGCAAAGAAAAGCAGAAAAGCGAGAAAAGCAAAAAAGCAAAAAAGCAAAAAAGCAAAGAAAAGCAAGGGAAGCAAAAAAGCAAAAAAGCAAAGAAAAGCAAAAAAACAAAAAACAAAAAAAGGAATAGAAGCAAAGAAGCAGAGAAGCACTGCAGGAGGCAATAGAGTAAGCAGGAAGAAATCCAAAAAAAATTCCCTAAACTAAAAAAAAAAAACCCTAAATAAATGGCCCTCCTTTCTAAATACTTTTAATATGATAAATATAGAGGCTTACAAACACAAAGAATATAATTGTAAGTAAGCAGTCATCCTATGGGTACATGGCTTGTCTTCCAGCAAGGATTTTACTGAACGCTCCGTCGGGAACGGGTAAAACGGTTGCTTTGACAAACTTGGTCTTGGACATCTACAAGGGTTGCTTTGAGAAAATCTACATTTTTTCACCAACCATCTTCATTGATGACAACTGGACGGTTGTGAAAAAATACATTGACAAAGAAATGGACATCAAACACACAGATGAAGACCCCATTTACTTTGACACCTTTGAGGAGAAGGACTTGAAGAACGTGATAGACACGCAGGAAGGAATAACAAAGTATATGAAGGAGAAGGATTACAAACACCTATATAACATCTGTATCATCATAGACGACTGGGCTGACAACGAAAAGGTGGTCAGGAAGAACAAGGAGTTAATCAAACTCTTCACCAAAGGTCGGCATTGGTATATCTCAACTTTTATCACATCGCAATTATACACACAAATATCGCCAGTCGTTAGGAAGAATGCCACGCAACTTTTCATCTTCAGGCTTCGTAATCAAAAAGATTTAGATGCCATTTTGGAAGAATTGAGCGGGTTGTATGACAAGAAAACTTTAGACAAGATATACCGAGTTGCCACGAATGACAGGCACGGTTTTTTATACATAGATTTGATGGAAAGCGACAAGAAGAAAATGTTTTACAAAAACCTCAATCAAAGAATTCAAGTGGAATAATAATGCTACAAAATTATTTTATCATCTAATAATGTATATGGCAAATTATTATAATATAAATAGGAGCGTGGAGGCATACGAGTTTAGAACAATAGACCCAAATAACGGACAGTTAAGGAACATTCTTGACATCGCAGGAAGTGGTGGTGGAGGGGGTGGTGGCGTTGATTTATCCAATTACTATACAAAAGCGGAAACAAACAACCTATTCACCCCTTATTATGATAGTGGTGAAGTTGATGGTTTATTCACAAGTTATTATACAAAAGTTGAAACCGATGGTTTATTTACCCCTTACTACACAAAAGTTGAAACCGATGGTTTACTCACCCCTTACTATACAAAAGTTGAAACCGATGGTTTATTCACCCCTTACTATACAAAAGTTGAAACCGATGGTTTATTCACCCCTTACTATACAAAAGTTGAAACCGATGGTTTATTAAACAATAAATTGAATGTCACCAATCCCGAAATAACAGGCGTTTTGAAGAGTAATGACTTTGATAGTAAAAATATTCTGTCTAACATACTGTTTAAACACAACAATGCTGTTTATTTAGAATATGATTACGATTACGATACTAACGGTGGTTTAGTTTTAGGAAAACCATTGGCTTTAGCATCAAGTTTAGATATACCATTGAAATCCATTGAATAGTAAATTACTTTTTCAACATACCGACAGTTATATAAATGAAACTTTAAACGCTGGAAACTTTTTGAATTTTGTAATGAAAGAACAGACAGGTTAAATTGACTTTTATGTAGGCGACCCCGCTACTGCTTCTAATTTAGTTATGACATTAGCAAATGATTTAATAACATTTCATAAAACAACATCACCCGCTATTGGAGGTGGCGGTGTTGATGATACTAATTTAGTAAAATATACAGGTGAAACATTACAAACAATAGAAGGCGATTTGGTCATAGGTGGTGGTTCTCAATTTTCTACTTATGACTTAACGGTTAATGGTGCTACTTATTTTAACGCAACCATAGAATTTCCATTCGGAGGTGCGATTAATTTAGGAACTGGTAAAGGTTATATCCGTTCTATCAATATAGGAAGTGGCACTGCCGCGTATGATTATTGTATTTTTGGTTCTGCTGGATTACATCGGTTCTATGTTGGAGGAAGTCCATTTCCTCAATATTTAAGATTTCAACTATCAAACACACAGGCATATTTTAATGTAGATGTCGTATGTCATACTGAATTACAAACCGATGTCATCAATACAAAAAATGCTGGTAATGTTGATTTAGTCTTTAAAAGGGGTGATGTTGAATATATGAAGTTTGAAGGAACGCTACAAGCAGTGGAACTAACAAAAGGTGCTAAATCAAACACCTATGATAGTATCGGTAATGCTGATGTCAGTTTTAGAAGGAACACCATAGATTTTATGTATTTCAGAAATGGTAATGTAGAAGTAAATACAGGTATATCATTAGTTGCTGAAAGTGGTAAGTTTGATGTAATTGATAGTGCCACTCCTACTAATGTAGTATTTAAAAGGGGCGGTGTTAATTTCTTTACATTAGACGGCACTAAAAATATAATTGATGTTTCAACAGGTAGGGCGTTGTCATCTCAATATATTTACGGACTATTTTATCCACAGAAATGTTGGTGCTGATATGGTTTTTCAAGGCAGTAATACAACAGATGACGGTTCAGTAGAATATATGAGATACAGAAAAGCAGATGAAGATGTTAATTCTTTCAAAAGACATATATGTCAATCAAGACAACAGGGCATATTTTCATAAAGAAACTGGTAAGAATAGTTATATATTTAATGAAAATACAGCAGGTGTTAATCATTTCAAGTTCATCAATGAAGACCCTAACGGGGACATAAGATTTTATGCTAATAACAGCATAAGACTTTTCGTCACGCCATCAAAAGTTTCTGTTCCAGCACCTTATACATTAGAAGGGGATTTAGTAGATACATCCGATTTTACTAAAAAATATGACATTAAAAGTATTGAGCATAATTTCACTGACATAGTTAAACAAATTGAACCTAAAACTTTCAAAATGAAGGAAGAAAAAGAAATAGGAATAACTAAAACCCATTTTGGATTTATTGCTGATGATTTAATGAATGTAATACCTCCTGAATGGGAAGATATTGTTAGGGTTGATGATGAAGGCATTAAGAAGTTAAGTTATATAAAATTATCAGGTATATTGTGGGGGGTATGTAGAGAGCAACAAACAAAGATAGAGCATTTAGAAACCCGCTTGTTTGAAGTTGAAAACTTCATCAAAGATTTTGTCAAGCCTAAAGCAAAGGCGAAATCCAAATCAAAGAATTAAAAATCTAAAACCATATATATATAGGTAATGGGCAATTCAAACAGCAGTGTTGAAAACGACTACCTTGAACAAATCAAAAAGATAGATGAAGACGAAAAGACCCGAACAGATGTTTCACTCATCAAGAGCGTAAAAGAGTTGGTGGGAAGAGTGGAGAAACTGGAAAAGGAGAAACAAAACAAACTGATATATCAACTACCGAAACTACAACTCTGTAATTGGAGTTTGATATGAACAATTGATAATATTATTGTTAAATAATATTATTAATTGGAAAGTGAGTAGTGCCCATAGGGGAGACTGTCAGTATCGTTGAACCAATACCTTTTATTGTCATAACTGGTCAGTCCAACTTTACTTTGATTTATTGAGTAGATTTGGTGGTTCTTACTTCTGATGGCATTGAAATTTACATTCTTTGGTATGTGTTCGTGGAGTGTTGCTTCGTAGTCTTTCATATCTAAATCCCGTTTAACTTTCAGTTTTGGAACTCCTTTTGCTTTCTTTTCTGCTTTCTGTTCGTTGAATACTTTTAGACAATACATCTTCGGTCTCAACGCTATGAAGTTTGTGATGATTTTTCCATCCATCTCGTCCTTGAATTTGCCAAGGACTTTTTTGTTAGTAGCATCATAGCAAGAGTGGTTTTTATCATAACCGCTGAAGTCCATATAATCCTTTATCCCTTTCCAGTCTTCATAGATGTCTTCGGTGAAAGTTTGTATAACATAACTGTCGGTGTCAGTGTATATCAGTCTTACATCATCCTTATACCTTGCGTTTAAGACATCATAGTAGAACGAATACATATGAACCTTTGAAAGGTCTAAAATTGACATTCCCAAATAGATTGGTTTGTTTAAAACCAGTTTTGCTTTAACCTTTGAAACTCCTACCAGTTCTTCATTGATAATGTGGCATCCTTGATAGGTTGGACTGTTGATACATTTTTGTAGTCTTACCTGTGATGAGACTAACTCAAAGTCCATATGTTTTCTCACATTCTCCATCGTTTTTCCATAAACAGCGTTGTTCATCAATTTAAACATATCTTTCTCAAAGTCGCTCTTTGCCACTTTTCGCTTTTCAGTGTTAAAATCAATCCAAGTCTTTAACCACGCCCTTTGTTGGAACTTCACCCCTCTATGAATGTGTTTAAGTTTCATTCCTTTTTGAAGATAAAACTGTAATGCCTTGATATGGACTACATACCTGTTCTTGTCTTGAAGGTTCAAAATGAGTTTTGGTGTCTTCTCATCTCTTGCTTCCTTTCCATTGTAGTAGTGTCTGTGTAGTTCCCTCTGGTGATTTGAAAGTAGGTTTTCGGTGATGTTCATATTCTGTGGTGCTAATGGGTAATCACTATGTTCGTCGTGTATCTCCTTTGGATACTCTGAATCAACTTCAAGAATGTAGGCATTGTCGTCGTTCTCATTCCAGTCCATTATCATCTGTTCCGTCAGCATTTTCTTTATCCATTTGAGTTTTCCTATGGGTAGTTTCATTGACATTGCCAGTCCATAAAGGTTGTTGGCATCTAAATAGTTGATGTAGTTAGATGGTTTTGTTTCATCATATTCGTCTTTCATATACTTATTGTTTGCCTTTGCCTCCTTATGACCCACTTGACACATTCCACCTCTCAAACCTCTCTCAATCATTTCATAAATCTCTTGGTCGGTAATCGGTTCTAACACCACTCCAGTTTTTAGAAGCATAGCATCCCAAGCGAAGTTAGGAAGTGTAAAATAATGTGCGGGGTCTAAACCGTAGTATTCTAAACAAAGGTCTCTAAAATTTTCAAAGACATCAGTGAGCAAAAGAACATCAGTTCTCAAATACAAGTCGTGGTATTGTCCAAGATTTCTTATACCGAAATGTTCCCATATCTTAAGTGCTCTTTCATACTCATCATCTTCAATATGACTTTCGGTGAGATTACTGTAAAATGCTTTCTTCGGTGGTAATTGTTTTTCTCTAAATTTGTCAAATGAAGTGAAGTAATCGTATGGATAGACACCTTTGTCAGTGAGTAAGTCTAAATCATTGTCATTGCTTACATAGGGGTTTCTTTTGCTGAACTTGAAGTTGTTTTGCCAGTTTTCTTTCTTCTGTCCATCTTCATACTTGCTCAACTTGACCAACTTGTCCAATGAGGACGATAAGAATGAAAAACTGTCTTTGAAACACATATTCTTGAATGCGAAGGTTATGAACTTCTCACTGTTCTGTGCTATTACATCTATCTTGGCATTTTCAGATAGTTGATTGGCTCTTTCAATCACTAAATGACTGTCATAGTTCTTCAAGTTATGAAGGAAGACTGGAATTTTGTAATAACGCATTGAAAACTGTAAATTACAATCGTCGTGGGCACACCCCCTATACTTACCTGTAAAGTGGCAATGGTCTCTACACTTCTTGTCTCCTTCCTTGAAGTCCTCACCACAAATGAAACATTTAGTGGCGGTTTTAAAGTCCCTCCAGTCTTCGTCCTTCATAATGATGTCCTTGTTTTCTTTCATCTTCTCCATTATCTTATCTTTTACTTCAATCATCTTTTTCACGAAGACATCCATACAATCCTCACCCCTATATAGGAATGGTTCATTTGAAGCATCAATTGAATTGACAACATTTATCATAAAACCGCAGGGTCTGTGATGTTGGTATTTGTCAGTCTTGATTGGTTTGGTGCTTACTGTTCCTGTTTTGGTAGTCAAACATTCAAAATCAGCATATATAACGAATGGTGCTTTTAGTTTCTTAAAGTGGTTCTTGAATTTAACGAAGAACTTGTCAGGGTTCTCTGGGTCAAACTTTGGCATCTCTATAGTTTGCCCTTCCACTGCCATACATCCCTTTTCCTTATGATTGGTTAAATCATCCTCTGAATGAAACACACCCGAACAATGATGACAAATAAACTTCTTTGCTTTCCGCTTACCAGCCTGTTGATACATCAATTTGTTAAAATCTTTGATATAAACATAGTGGTGATTGTCTCCATCAGTTATGTTCAATAGGTCTATGTGGTGAGTTGTTTTGACAACTGTAGTCTTCTTATACAGTAGGATTGATTGCTTACCATCTTCATCATCAATGTAATAGACATTGACTGATACTTTACCTTCGTTGTTCTGTTCTAAAATGTCTATGTCAAAATTTGATGCTGGAAAATTGACATTATCCCAGTTGAGGTCATCCTTTAAATTTTTGTATCTGTAAATTCTGTTTGGATGGTCTTTCTCATAAACTTTACAAACACCACACTGAATGGAATACATAAAACATTTGTCATCTTGATTTTGAATATTGATACAGGCTCGTTTCAGTTTCAACCATTCAGGTAGTTCAATGTATGAACCTCCACGAGTAGGATTGTATTTGTCATAGTTGAATTTCAACTTCTCAATATGCTTTAACACCAATCCACTCTCCGACATCTCCATCTTATCTAACTGAAACTCTATGTCAGTTGCCATTTGATTTAACTTTTGGGGGATTTCATCTTCATTGGTGATGTTATATCTTCTACTTCTGATGCTCTCCCTTATCTCTTCGTTAGTTTTCTTGCTCTTCATAGTGGCGGAAACCTGTAAAATAACTTTCATACCCTTGTGTTTCATCAAATACTCTTTCAACCTTAAATCTTGGTATTTGAGATACTGTAGCGCCTTGATGCCTCTAACTCTGACATTTGTGATGGCAAATGAATTGACATAACCCTTGAAAGCAGATTGTTCGTTGGTGGTGGTTGCTTTGTATCTCATTTGGATGCCTGTGAGTGCTTTGTTCTTGTCAAGATTGACCCATCTAATGCCTCTCTTCTCTTTCAGTTCATACTTTTTGTAGTCCATAGTCTGCTTAATCTTGTTGAACTTGGTAATCAACCTCTTTGAAATGGGTTTTCCCCTTTCAAAGTTGTAGGTCTTGTCTCCAATTTTGAGTTTCTTGAGTTCCTGTCCATTCCGTTTCAATATCTCACCCTGTTCGGATGATAAAAGGTAATCTAAAACAATCTGCTGTGAAGCGTCCATTATAGTATATTCTATATTATTATTAGTGGATGTTTCTTTAAGTAGTTTTTCAGTTTCCATTGTTTGTTGAGGATGTTGCGGTTGATTGGATTGGTTGCCTGATTGACCTTTAACATAAAATCTCTCTGTTGAATGTTTCAACCTTGTATCCTCTGCCATTTACTCCTTACCCTATAAGGTGGCATTTCTTTAAGTAGTTTTGGGTATTGGTTGCCTGTTGGAATTTCTGGGATTGGGGTTGGACTTCAACATAAAAACCTTCTCAATAAAAATGTTTGTTATTGAGAAAATTTTGGATTGGAAAACCCTTTGAACGAAACGTGCCGTAAGGTGTCTTAAAGCACCTTTCAACATTGGCATCTGTTTCTCATACAAACGTTGGTTTGACGGTGTTTGGATAAATTGGATTTGGACGAAATGGTGCGTCCGCAGTCGGGACACTTGAAGGGTGTTGAGAGTTTCTTTTGATAGTGTTTTGAGAAGTATTCGGGGTCTAATGGTTTGCTGTCATAAGTTCCATCGGGTTTCCATCTTGTAGAGGTTTGGATTGGGGGTTCTTGGACTGTTTCTGGATTGAGTGCTTCAACAAGTTGGTCAAAGATGTCCTCATCCATTTCTTGTTTCTTACCATCAATTACTAAATAGCAGGGCATATCAATTCTTAATTACATAAGGCGACTTGTCTTTAAGTATCTTTGGGGTGTTCTGTGTTCGCAAATGAGGTGTCCCAAAATGATGTGAAAAGAAATTCGAAAAGACCAGTTTAGGACACTTGTTGAATACTGTTCCTGCCGCTGTCAAAGTTGTTAGAATGCCATTGTCGTTGTTGCAGCTTGTTGGGAAACTGCAACTGCATTGTCTTCAGTTGAAGTTAGCAGTATGGCGAAGCCTCATTACCCAAAAAACATGCTCATCTGCCATCAACTCCCGCAGGGCGGATGGTTTGTCTCTCTTCGTTTCCACGAAAAACAACTTGAACTATTTCATCACATATGCCTATATATATATACACATAATAAACATTAACCCTGCCACACCGTCCCAACCCGTTGGATGCTCCAGACCACTCCGACGAAACTTGATTTCCCTGAAGAAACAAGATGAACAAATCGGGAGGATTAAAGGGTCTGTGGGTTTGCGCGGGTGTGTGGTGCATATGAACCAATACATGCTCAAGGGGTATGGACAGAATGCTCCCCCAAAAGATTGCTAAATTAATCATCACCAACGTCAAGTTTTGGAGACTGCTTGGAAATGTCATTCCAGCAAATCTTTGTTTGGATTTTCACCGAAACAATCAGGTTTTGAAGGCTGTTTGAATAGTTCGCTGCTTCAAGGCTTTGATAGAACCCGTTTCCAAAATCTTGCATTATGACAAATGCTGGGATTGACCTTCTAATAGATGGTGTCCCTGATGTCTTCACAACCTTGGCGCGGACGCATTCGGCAAGTGGAAGAGGGCAATTGGATGCAATTGGATACAGTAAAGCAGTGAAAAGTGGTTGATATCATCACCAAACTTCTGGGCCTGAAGAATGCTACATTTGAGAGTGCCAATCCAACAACTGCGAAACAAACCAATCTTCAATCTCTGCCATTTCATTTCACTTTTGCTCATCCAGTCTTGGAACACTGTGCAGTCTGTCCCACCGGTGCATTGTGCAGCGCAGATAGAATGCATCCCGGATTGAAGGGTAGGTGCAACCCCAATAAAAATCATCACCTTTCTGTGTTTTGCCAGTCTGGTTGGACGCAATGCGGATTGCACCATCCATGAATCACGAATGGCACCTTCAGTGCATAACGGATTGCACCCGACCTGCAATCCAAAAGTCCTACTGGTCCTACAAGGAACAAAGCACTCTCATTCACACGCCACTGCCACTTCCGCCTTCAGACCTTCTTCAAAAGGTCATGCACTGTGCGGGACACTGCGCAGTAGCGTTGCCCCTCTGCCCGCGCATCCACATAGATGCAATGAGCGCTTCGGTTCCGCACCGCTGCGGCCATGTGCGCAGGCGTGAAGTGCTTCATGAACCGCTTGGCATCGACACACTGCTCGAAGGAGCTATGCGCCACGGCCTTGGCCAAGGTGCGTGCCCTCCTCGCCTCTTTGGGGCCAAAGCCACCTTGGTTGTCAATGCCCAAGAACTTCTCGACCTGATATTCTTGCACCACAAGCCGTTCGGACTTTGCTTCTTCCCATGATGTCTCTTTGGCCTTTTGCGCCACGTCCTGCAGGAGATGTGGGCAAGTTTCAAGGTTTCAACGTTCGTTGATGTTTCGGGTTGTTGTCCCCGAAAAGGCGAGGATGGCACGCACCGCCAAGGTGCGTGCCATCCTCGCCTTTTCGGGGCCAAAGCCACCTTGGTTGTCAATGCCCAAGAACTTCTCGACCTGATATTCTTGCACCACAAGCCGTTTGGACTTTGCTTCTTCCCATGATGTCTCTTTGGCCTTTTCCGCCACGTCCTGCAGGAGATGTGGGCAAGTTTCAAGGTTTCAACGTTCGTTGATGTTTCGGGTTGTTGTCCCATGGTTTCATGACCCTTGTCCTCCATTACACCGATGTTGCCACCTGTGAGTTGAATCATGTCGCTCTTGTGCGTGGAGGCCTCTTCACCGCCATGATGACGTAGGAATTCCTCAACCTGACAAGGAGACGTCCATCTGCAAACATCCCAACCCATGCCAGAAGTAGCACCAACAAAAAGCACTAAAGTGATTGAAGGTGACTGAACAATTACCACATGAACTGAAGCTCTTCATTATGGCCTCCTTCTGCGAGAGCTCTTCACTCGTCAGTGGTGGAACGAAGAATCGGCGCTCACGACCGTCTGCGTCAAAAGCCATGGCTGACACTGCAGAACTGACCATCACCAGCACTTTGGCGACCGTGTCATCAAAGCCCCATGACTTTGCAAAGGCGGAGACGCTGCTCATCACATCTGGATTAAAGACACCACGAGGAACTTCAAGGATGATGATGGGTTGCCGTCCCATTTCTTGTTTGGCATCTCTCAAGCCACGCATCATCTCCTCTTCATGGAGCACTGCCAACCTGCTCCTCAATGCGTCCTTGGCCAAGTCGTTGTTCTGCATGAGCTTGATGTGGAGCACTCCATTGTTCCACTGCTTCTCCTGCAACACTTCCCAAAGGATGGTGCTCTTGCCAACTTCATGGTTCCCCCAGATGAGGATTGGGCGGGGGTCGTCCAAGTCCAACAACTGGTGCATTTCGTCCTGCCACAGTGCATAGTGAGCATAGTGCATCAAATTCAAAATGTCAGTATGACATGAAATAACACCTATCTCAAGAACAAATCCCTTCTGTCAAGAAACGCAGGGACAAACACAACAAAAAAAAAAGGTGGTGCTTGGACGCCTTGATTATCTTCCGTTCAATCTTGACACGTGGCTCGCGTGCTTTGAAAGAGGCATTCACAATGATATTTTTCACTCGCTCTTGTTCTTGACGATGCCGCCTTGTATATCCCATCCAAAGGTCACGATGGCCAACGAGCCACCACCACCAACCAACCACTTTCCAATCTGCTGTTTCGTGGTCGGCTCCTTCTCTGGAGCGTTGTTTGAGAAGCAACGGTGGTTTCGTCGGCCTGACATGAGAAGCCGAAAACCACAACATCGGGCAATGAGGCAACGCGACATACCCATGGCGGAAATCTCCAGAACTGGGACTGTGCTGGAGCTCAAGCACTTTACGATTTCTTGATGCGTTGACTTGTTCATAGTGCAACACATGCCGCAAGTAGAACTCATCTTATCTTGTGAGCATTTGTGAGCCTGTCTGCTGCGGGAGAAAGCAATCAACATCTCTGGGTGTAGTGTAATGCCACAATGTGTACATAGAGTGTACATAGTGCCTCAAGAAACGCAATATGTCCTCAAAAGTGATGCTTCCATGCAAACGAAACAGCGCGCACATCTCATCTGGGCGCCCCCGACGAAATCCAGAAAGTCCATGAAGAAGTCCGCAAAAAATGAGGCGAAGCGAAAGACGTTCAAATCAAAACACAACCAAGAAAAAACGCCACCAAAAAAGACGAGAATGAGAGAATAAAAAATGAAAGATGTTGAAAGACATGGAACCTTTTGAAAGATATCAAGTTGAATGTTCTGTCTTGAAACTGATGATAAGGAAACACAATAAAATCATACCCAAAAAAAGACAAGACATACCTTGACAATAAAAAACGACAACCACAAGTACACTATCCACAGTATCTCCCTCATCTGAACCAAAACACAAACCCCAACAGCCTAAACAAATCCTACCCTCATCTGAACCAAACATTGACACATCACTTTAGCATCAAAATGACCCCCAAAACCCCACCTGAAAAATCATCAAAACCAAGGATGAAACATTGAACCCCAACACAAAATCATAACAAGCAACATACCAACATACACGCCCTGAAACCCCCATTTTACCATTTTTTTCCCATCAATCTTCAAAAAAAAACATATTTCTCATCGTGCATCCCATCAATTCTCCCATGATTCTCAGCCTTTCGTCGTTCAAATCGCACTTGCGAGAACCCACTCAAATTGCAGGATTTCCTTAGAATCCCATTGAATCCCTAGAGTTGATTGTTAAATCAACATGTTAACATGTTCTATTGTATAATACCTATCAAGTTGGTTACGTAATTCATCCCATACCCCAAGCTCTTCAACAAGCCACACGCCTGTCTGCTCTGCTCAGCGCCAGTGGTGCTGAGAAAACACCCATCCCAGGTGTAACGAGGCCATGACAGAGACCCACCTAGTGATGCTCGGAATTTTTCGGGACTGAGAAAATGGTGCTTTCATGAATTTAACCATCAACTACTGCAGGATTTCTTGGGAGAATGAGGAAATCCTGAATTTTCTCACCCACCATGGAAAAAAATGTGTTTTTGGAGCATGTTTATAAGGAAATCATGGGATTTTAACGGGATTTTAAGGAGAAAAGGGTGAGAATCATTGGAGAATTGATGGTATATATTAAATTAACCAAGATGTTTGGGATATTAATGGGGATCTAATGGCATATCATGCGATATCATGGAATATAATGGGACAACATACCAGCTACATAATTATCACGGGATCACAATGGAATCATGCATGATATATATATATGTAGTTATTAACGGGGTTGCTAACGGGATAAAATCATGGCTTATTAGTTTTACAAACATATATATATATATACAGTATATGGATGTGGCTGAAAGTGATGTATTTTCTCCAATTTACTGCCATGACTTTCTGGGGTGATGATCAACCAGTGGATTTGAGGTACCATGTTTTCAAACACACCGTCGAAGCAAGTGGTGAAAAAGGCTTAGCTATGCAACTACAACTGTTGAAGCTTTAACTAACCCCATCTATTTAAGGGTTGCTAAAATAGAACCAAACCATAAAGCCCAAATAGTTGGGGTTTGTCGAAAAAGATCGAAATGGTGGCAATGGTAAAATGGGATATGGGACAAGAATAGCGGGGACAATCTGTCGTGGGTGTATCACCAACAAATGGGATAGAAGCAACATCACCAACCAAGAATTTGCGTGGGTGTATCTGAAAATGGGGTACACCGGTATACCACCACAATGGCAAAATGGGAAAATGAGGATGAACCTTCAGATCTAGGGGTCTTCCAGTTTCAGCCACATGTTGTCAAAACAACCAGTTGAGCCACCTGGAAAACACGACACTGAGCCATCAACTGGCGTGCCAAGTGAACTGTAGATATGGAAATCTCTCCCATAAAACCCATCCGGTCGCCTAGCTATGTGGCTCGCAACTTACTCAGTTATTTTGGGCACTGCCAGCTGAGGATTCCAACATATTGTTTCACCAGCGTCTTGTTCAGGATTTGCTGGCCTTTGGTGTTTCCAAAGTGTCGTTAAAGTTGCCAGTGCCAACTAAACCAGACATCAGGCTGCGACAGATGTGTTTGGAGGCAATCTTGCTGGTGGCCACCAACTCAGGGCAGTGGCCGAATGCACAACGGCAGAACTGCAGGGAACTGGCAAAAAATCAAGAAATTGGGATGATTTGTATAGGGGATCATCTGCAGTCGGAAACCATGGTTTTTCCCATCAATTTTTGTATGCGTCCTGCAAGGTTTCCCTTAAACCAATCCAAAGTTTCAGGAAATTGCAATGGAGAACACACCAAATTGGCTCCCGAGTGACTGTACATAACACAAGTCAACTTTTACTTGCAACTCTCGGACTTCGAATCCAACTCTGAAGAGATCCCCAGAATTGGCTGTTGGCTGAGTCTCCTACCACAATCCCAGAAGTTCCTTTATCCAATCGATGACAAGGTGCTGCTGTAGGAGCCTCGACTCCAGGGCCAGGTTGAAAGAAAACATTTTGGAGGATCTAAATATCTTAAAATACTCAATTCTATTTTGGATCTCCAATATCTCGCACATATTTGTTGTTTGGTATTTTTACTGCACCCAACTTCGACAAAGAAAGCGAGTTCCCCACATTGTAGTAGCACCACACGTGCCGAATGAGATTGCCTTCAAGGCCTGTCAACAGGCTGCATCGAAGGCGTTTACAGAATGAAAATGTTAAATTACTGTCATGAGATATTTGGGTATGGATCAATACCTATTAATACCATTTTTAATGGGATGAACATCCATTTGCCAGCTATTTTGATGTTCACCAGGGGTACAAGGTTTTGACACACTGCCACTTGGGCAATCCATTGTATGTCCATTGTATCCCCAGGCTTTTTTCTTGGAACAATAAATCTGTGGGATTTACTCATGTTTTTTTTTCACCAACTTGTGGAAAATGGTGGACTTGACCCAAAAAAGGACTGGATTCTGGGGTGCCCTATTTCAGGCAGCCAGCCACATGAGAAAATTGATGGAAACTATGGGTTTCAGCATCCCTTGATACACTGGTTTCATGCAAAGCTTTTGAAGCATGGTACCCCACCTTCCCATTGAGGAGTGGAGCAGGTAGCCCACCCAGATGGCTTAAACATCGCCATGATGTCAGTGTCCTTTCTTCGGTCCACCAAAACCTTGCCGAGCCGTAGCTGCCGTAGCTGAGTTTGTCCGAAGAATGGGCTACCCCCTCATTCCAATCGTGTCAACTTCAACTTGCCCATTTGTGGGGTATACCCCATCGAGAAAACCCATATGGCAGTGTGTCAAAACCATGTACCCCTGGTGAACATCAAAATAGCTGGTAAATGGATGTTTATCCCATTAAAAATGGTATTAATAGGTATTGATCCATACCCATATGGTTTCAGAAGGATTGAAAGTAATACCCTGGGAACGAAGAACACTCTTCTGGCCTGCGGTCGTGAGCCAGGAATGGGGGAGCCTTAGAGGACTGGATGCCTTTCCACTTGCCACAAAAAAATGGTAATATGTTCCCGAAACATCCAAAACCCAATATGGGTTGGTGGCCAAAATCGCCTCCTGAAAATGGGGTGTCGATTTTGGAACCTACCCATTTTCTTCTTCCTGTGCTGTGCTGTAGTCCCTTCGTATCTAGGACCAGGACCACGGAAGACATCATGCCCAACAAAGGCCTTGGAGTGCCTTGCAGTACAGTGCACCCATCAGTGATCTTTAAGGGTAATCCCTGGCTCCAATCCCTCAAGATCTACAGCCAGCTGACCCATCTGACCCAATAGTGCGTTTCAGCGTGTTTCAGCCAAATTCAGAATCCGTGCATCTCGGAAGTCTGAGCAGTGGCTTGTCGAAATTCGCATAATACAAAGGACTGAAACCCCTCTGAAACCGAACCTTGGCCCCAAACAAGCAAACAAAAAGGGACATAGGCACTGCTGTATCCACGTGCACACTTGCCAACACAAGAACATCTTCGTCACCTGCATGTGGCACAGCCAAATCAACACGACGCCTGCTGTCCATCAACGGGCGGACCAAGTAATCCCATAGCTCCGAGCTGAATCCCGCCACACCCTGAAGTAGTGGCCTCGTTTCTCCGCGCCAAGAGCGACTTGATGATGTTGGAAGAATGCCGATGTTTTTTGATGAGATGGGTTTATCTGAGAATTAGCTCTAGGTTCACTGATAAATCATCATTTTCCTAAAGCCATGTGAGGTTATATCTCATTTTCAGACACACCACGGGATAGGACCTCAGGATTAAATCATTCAGCATTAGAAAAAAAACGCAGTGATATGGTGGTTTCCATAAAATGGTGGTACCCCAAAATGGATGGTTTATAATGGAAAATCCCACCAAAATGGATGATTTGAGGGTACCCCCATTTTAGGAAACCTCCATATCCCTCACTTTGTCCAAGGCGTTGACACCTGTAGAGTTGGCTCGTCCCGTTGCTCCTGCACAGTTTGCTCTATGGATATGGTGGATATGGGCATGGGGCTTTCCTAAGCCATGGATCCCCAATAGCTGGATGGTTTATAATGAATAAAATTCTATTAAAATTGATGATTTAGGGGTACCCCCATGACTCCCATGACTTAGGAAACCTCCATATCCCTGTTCTCAATGGTCAAACTAGTGCAAGAGTTTGACGCTCCTGCGACTCGCTTGAGCTATCCACACTGCCAGTCCCGGTGCTCAATGTGCCCTCAGCCTTGAGACCAGTTGGTAGATGGTAAAGATCCCATTGTGATCCCATTATGATCATATGAAATTAACTGTGTTTCATAGGAATCCAAATAGGAATCCCAACTGGTGCAGGATGGTTTGTCCATCCACAGTATCATGATGTATCTACAGCTTGCTTGGGAAAAACAGGACGCTTCGCAAACGAAGCAAACACACGCGAGCCATTCTTCTCATGGTATGTTGCCGGCTAAGCTGAGGCTAGCACCGCACTTGGCTTGGAGGGCCCACTCCTGCCATCATTTTCACTCCCGGAAAGCCACACCCCTAAATTTTGAGATGGAACCCAAGACAAGTGCGGTGTTCAAGCCAGCAAATGTCCTGGCCTGTGTTTTGGTTTCCCAGTCTGCAGGGTTTCAAATTGGGAATGGAGCACGACATTCATGATCGTTGACTAACGAAAAAGTCCGCGGGCAAATGTGCAAAGGTATTGCGGTATCCAGTGACAACTCACCCGAGAACTGGGCTTAATCATCCTAGTCATGGGCCGTTGGGAAGAGATGGAAAAAATGGTTCCAAGCAACCAATCAATGTTCTGGACACTTCATATGTTCCAAGAATATCCCCAAATATCCCCATGCTTCGGTCAGGGTTTCCCATCACAAAAACAACAAAAACCTATGACTTTTGGGTGGTTTGGGCGGAAATCGCAAGCCTCAAAAGCTCCAAGAGTGAACGTCCAACGTCCAATTTCTCCATGGATTCGGCGGGCAGCCTGGACCCGTCACCAACTCAGAATGCTATAGATGCAGTATAGGTATTGAATGGTATTCATCCATAGCCATATGTTGTGTATATATATATATATACAAGGTCACCTTTTTTCTATTTCATTGACTGTTTCATTGCAAGGTCAACCATCTGATATCTGCTATCTGCCAAAAAACAACATATATGATCTATAACTCCATACCCATCATATCTGCCACTTTTGCCAACACAACTCACCATGGCATTCCCGTTGAAGGTCGCCTGTCACTCTCATCACTGGCAGAGTTCTCGGGCTCTTCGTGGGTGTCTTCAGGCAGATTGGTCTCCGACTCGGTCCCAGTTCCTGTGGATCTGATTCCAACTGGGATACCCCCCAGCCCTGGCTATTTCATGAGATAAGATGAGGAATATAAGTATATATGTATAATATATATATATGTATTATGTATAATATATATATATGATATATGAATACATGAGAAAAAAAGATGATTCATCATCATTCAGGGGATACAGTACAGTAAGTGATTCTCCTACAACCCCGGGCACAGCCCTATGCGAAGCTGAGCTGGCCTGGTTCTGCAGTCTCGTCACGGCCAGGGCCGCCGTGGCCTTGGCCCTGGGCGACTTGTTTGAACCACTGTGCCTCGAGCTCTTCAGCATACCTGCCTGCAGTGTGCCAAATCACAGCAGACACATAGGACACATAGGACACATAGGACACATAGGATACATAGGATACATAGGATACATAGGACACGACCACGTCTGCCAGTGAGCTACCACCTTGCTGGCCGATCTACGCATGTGAGGCTTGTACCGGCTGCCACTGGCTTTGCTTTGGAGAGATGCACAGATTCATTCCTCAGCCGTACGGCTGTGGTGAGCCACTGCCAGCTTCCCCAGATCCTCCGAGCCCATGGCGTCTCAGCAGGGAACAGGATCTGGCCGATGCCACTGCTGCAACAACTTGAAATGGCCTTGCACGTTTTGCCTGGGACCAGAAGACGAGTCACAGGGTGTGACCGACGCGCCAAGCCGCCAAGCCATTGTTAGTGCTGTTATGGGGGACGTACCAGGGGCTACCAGTACCCGGTTTTGGATGGTCAAATCGGTCAAATTCGGTCAAATTTATGATTTCTGATTTCCTGATATGGGGGTTTCCTGAAATGCAGGATCCCCAACCATGTGACACCATGGCCCTCAATACTAAAATATACTAAAATAGTCTCATGACTTGGATAATTTGGGGTACCTCGCATGACTTAGGAAACCTCTATATCATTTTTTCCAATTCGGCAACACATTCTGCTCCAAAAAAAACGCTCATATGTTCTCCGTGATCCGAAAACCCGGATCCGCGTCGTGCCTGCTTGCTCCAAGGCATCAAGGCAACGCGACCTCCAACGCTTCTGAATTTGATATTCCCAATGGGGAATGCCAAGTGCTATGCTGTCAATGGCCAAGCCAAAACAGCCAAAACATACATACTCTCGAATGTTTCAAACAGAAAGAAGTATGAAGATGTATGAAGGCTTTACTCGGAAACCACCGCCATTTTGATCATTTTGCATCTGCAAACCGCAGTTGCTCAACATTTATATACGTTTCCTCCAGTTTCCTTTTCGGGGCCTCTCCATGTCCCAACCGAACCACACTCGGTTTACTCGAAGATTTAGAGCCGAAACTCACCCAATGTAGACCATAAAGACAGAGTGTTGCACAAATCTCGCTAGCATCGATCTCCGTCGCAGAGAGGTTGCAACGGTTGCACTGTGTTTTTTTCTCCGCAGTTGCCATGCACTTCAGCTGCAGCAAACCCCATCCACCAGGGAGCTGACAAATGCTGATAGCGGAAGTCTTGCAGCAATTGCTAGTACTGGGCCATCATCAACGTCAGTTCCCAGGTGTCTATCAGCTACAAACCCTATGGTCAACTTGCATGTCTTTGATGCTCATTGGACTCATTGGTTGATCCCCACCACATACTCAGGGTAAACTGCAGCACCATCAAATACAACAAACTCACGGTGGACCTGCTTCCCACTTGGACTGGGATGATTTTGCACAGGACCAGGGTTGACAATCACGGAATGGTGTCCATCTACATCTGGCGTCCTCAACAACCGGCAACCACCACGACTCACATTCATGTCTGAAGGCCATCTTCAAGTCGACCAAAGATAGCCACTAGTTTCTGACACCGAAAGTCAAATGTCTGGTGCAAGACAAGTGTATTTCCTTTTATTCCAGTCTAGTCTTTTGAAGAAAATGTTGACTTCTGGCCCAGTCACTCCAGCAAGCCTTGCCGGTTCTTCAGCTCTTTCAAACTCCTCATGGATGGCAAGGTGTTTTTGCTGTAGTACGGCCTTCCCAAGACCACTCGGCAGAACAACAAGTACTGCGCCCCCGAATCGGAGTATTGCAAGGCCTTGCAGGCCTCGTCGGAAAAATAGATCCCTGCACCATACAAACCTTCGAGGCGACTCAAATGTTCATCCAAGCCTTCCTGGAGCAGAGCTGTAGGCCGTTAACTACAACGGATATCAACGGATCATCCCATAATCAAGGAGAAAATCCACAGACCTTCATACATCACCGCCAAAAACGTGAAACATATCTATAACAACAGTTTTTCATCAACCTAGTTAAAACCTCCACCCAGCCACTTTCAATATCGAATCGATGTTGCTATATCGCGTCCCATGCCACAGCCAGTACTCGTTTCTGGTCCAGTCGATTACCGGACAGCTCGGACGGACAGGAGGACTGATGGGCGCAAACCTTGGGTGGCGCGGATCCAATTTTTGCTTTTGAATCTGGGATAATAGTTAACAGTGGTTAATAATGGTTAATGATTAGTAATGGTTAGGAATGTCAATGCGGCCCCCTCTTTCCAACAATGTTGATTCATTCCGTATCCTCCATGGGTACTTCCATTCCTCTCATGGTAAAAGACATAATCTTTCTGGTCATTTTGCAGCTAGTTTGGAAATTCCCAAACTGAATGGAGGTTTCTAGCTGGGAAAGTCATCGAATGGTGGAAAATCCATTGCCAGGTTTGACTACCAGAGGTAAAGTTGAGACTCCTAACGTCTCATAGCACTATCCAAAATGGTAGATTTGAAAAGAAATGGGTTTGATTTTCCCTGGGAATTCCCGACATGGTGGATCTTCAAAGAGGAAAACCCTTTTGAAAGTGGCGGATTCACCGGGAAATCAAATCAATGTCCACAAATCAGCTTCAGCAAATCCTGGAAACATGGCCCCATGCACTTGCTCTTTGGCAAGGCAATAGCGCTTCCACAGCTGTGGATTCTCAAGTCGCTTGACAAAGGAGATTCTGGGTGAGGACTGTCCGAAGAACTCTGTCAAACCTCGGGTGATTTATTGGTTCCCCCGGCGGAAAAAGGGAAAATCATAAAACCGATCAATATGGCATAGTTTTAATTAACGGCTAAAGTCTAAAAGTCCATGTTTATTTGGAGGACAACAATTTTGCTTGGAAGCCTTTAACAAAGACTTAAGGCATTAAACAGGTCCCCGAGCCACATTTCTCATGTACGGTTTCCATGAGTGCCGCCTGCAGCTGACGGAAGGTCGTTCGTCCATTCTGCCACTCGGCCGTCTCCTCCCTACCGACCTCACAGGTCAGGTCCGCCAGGTGGCTTCCGCTGGCTCCGGCGGCTCCGGTGGCTCCGGCATTTCTCCAGTAGACCGGCACTGACTCTGACATCTCGGCCTTCATGGCAGCGGTCATCTGCTCTAGAACCTCAACGGCAGTGGGCCGATCCTCCTGAGCTCCCGGCGATACAAGGGAAAAACATTGGCTGACTATAGCGGTAAAACACACCAGTTGTCTCCCCTTCTGGCAATGACTCATCTCTAGAAAGGATTGGAGTAACCCTGTCCTTGCGGTGACTTTGCATCTTTTTCACCAGCTTGGCAATTGCCTTATGTTGCTCACCATTTTGTGGCCACTTCTGCCCGCTCAGCAAATGGTCACAGATGCAACCCAAGGAGTAGATGTCTGATGCAGGCGTCAGATGTGGAAACTCTGGAGGCATGAAACCCTGTGTGGCTCCCACCACCATAGTTGTTCTGCGTGAGTTCAGTGACTGTGCGTCCAAACACTGGCTGGTTTCGAAATCTGTCAAACATGGCCGATCTTCAGAATCCATGAGAAAGTTTGAAGGCTTCAAATCACCATGCATCACATTCTGACTGTGGACGTATGCCACAACCAGCACCAAGTCTCGCAGGACTTGCCGCATCTTTGGCAGAGTGCACTGTTCAGAAGTACACCACTCCTCCAAATTGCACGAATATCGCGGCATGTGAACATACCTGGTGGGTTGCGAGCTACCCAGGCTTTCAAAGAACCTGAAGGCCAATTGGATCACCAATCAACACAAAATACATGAAAAAACTGAAAGCATCAACCAGACACGCAATGGATCTACCTTTGTCCTCCTCCTCGAAAGCTGCCAAGACTGGAACGATCAAGGGATGTTTCAGCTTCTTCCGATGTAGGACCTCTCTCCTCAAGGCTCCAGATTGAGTCATGGAGCGAAGTTCCTTCAGCACGCAAGGCGTATCGTTGTAGATGGCTGTGAAGATAGTATTTTGACTCCCTGCAACTGGCATCAGCTGCTCATAGTCAGCACAGCGTCTCCCTGGAGTCAAGACATCTACAGCATCTAGGTGCTCATCGTCCACGTTGACGCTCAACTCTGGAAGGCCCCAGGCTGCTTGTTTGATCCGCACGAAGTCGATGAGTCTTCGATGGAAAGTTTGTTCTGCTTGCTGGACCACTCTCCTGCTAGCAGCTACTGCAGTTTGGGCTTCCTGCACTGCGGCAGATGCAGCTTGTGTTGCCTCCGCATCGTTACCACGGCGCTGTTCCGTCCTGTATTCCCTTTCCAAGCGCCTTTCCTTCTCAAGATTGTCCGCATGCAAATCTCGGGCGTTGATGCATTCATCTTCCAGCCTGAGTAGCTCTCGCTGATCTGGAGGATCTGATAGAAGTTTCTCATGTTTTTCCGCCAGACGAAGATGCTCAGCCAAGGTCCCCAAATCTGCCTGAGCTGCGCCAATCATCTGCCGCAACAAGGCTGTGGCGGAAGTGCAGCAGTCCGTCACAGCGTCGCAAAAGTCCTGGCGCCTTGCTGAAGCCTTTTGTTGGAAGTCTTCCTGCCATGGACAAAAAGGTCAGTTTTTCATCCTGGCCGTGAACTTTTGATAACTGTTCCCAAAAAAAACATTAGCCCATTTTGTAGCTGAATCTATGTAAAGGATTAACCCATATACTGTGAATCAGTCAGAATCAATCTATATTATACATATTATATATATATATTATCATCCAATGATAAAGGTGGCTCACAGAGTCATCATGGCTGAGGTCTGATTCCTCCTGCGCGATGGTTTTGGCAAAGTGAAGCATAGCATTCGGAGAAGTTTCTGGTGGAAGTGACACGGATGTGGCCTGCAATCAGCAGACCACTGAGTGCAGAAACCCTGAAAACCACAAACTTCACAAATCCACACCTCAGCGCATTCTGCTGCTGTGATGTCCCAAACAAATCATTGAAGAAAAAAAACGCGTTGAGCCGTTTCCGATCGAGGATTCCGACATGGACAACAAGCGGCGGCCTCCAGTGCTCGAGAAATCATCTGCAAGGATTCGACCGCAGAGGTCTTGGCTTTCTCGGTTGCAGTGGAAAGACCTCATTGCGTGTCACATGAGAACACCAAGAGGGCTGGTTATCTGCAACAGCCCCATTGGCCCAAGCCGAAAGTGACAGGGCTGTGGCAATTTCACTCACACAGATTGCACCAATCTGGAGCGGTAAAACTTGTTTACATGTTTTTTGCTCCGCATCGCCAAATCCAAATTGATGAAAACTATCCAACACAAAAAATGAATAGCCAGAAACAGAAGAATCCCGGCTGAAGAGAGATGACTAGCAGGATCTTCTTTCAATTCTTCGCAGTGTCCGGACTTGTGCTCTTCATGTACAACGCTTTGGTTTTTTGCAGAGGCTGCAGACCGCTCTCGAGGTTCATGTGATTTTCAAATTCAAGCAATGTCCGGTGTCGCTATAAGGGTCTTGGGCTGGTTGAGGCGGAACAAGATGCAGTGACCCACACATGTTCATAGAAGCAAAGCAAAGGTATACAGTATACATCATGTGTACATATTGTTGTATTCGGAAACTAATGAGAACGGATTCAGAAATTCATTATTTTGTGTCTGTGCATACTATACAAGGTAAGCATGATATCGTCACATGTGTTTTTGCATAAATGCGTGTACATACCCATGTGCAACTTTTGATGGATACACATGACCCAATCCACCTTTGGCATACACTTTTCTGCTTGTCCATATACCCACATGTGCCATGGTCAAAGAACCCTTATCATGCGATACAAATCCCTATTGGATCCTGTGAAATGTGGATTGATGACCATCCTCTTCTATGGGAATATGAACCATGTTTTGACATGTTTTGACCATGGCACACATGAGAGGGTGCTTGGGCAACTTGTGTTTGCCCCATACGCTTATCGTAAAGGAAAACACCACCTTGTACATCCTTATACTTATACCTTTTTATCTTAAGGAAAAACACATGTATCGTAGTTGAATAAGGTCCCATTACATGAGCCTTGCCAAGCCACTAAGCCCGTCCACTTCTTCAAGCCTCAAGTTTCGCAGCTGCGCTTGGCACGCGGCCAACTTCTTACACAGGAGAGATGCGCGATCTTCGCCGTCGCTTGTCCCCTGCATTGCCGCGGATGGTTGAGCCATCGTTCCAGCAGCGCTATTCATACTCATAAAAGTGAATAGGGAAAAAGTGGGGCTAATTGATATGTTTCTTGTTCTTACATCATCCTGCATCCCATAAAGGATTGATTTAGAAATTAAAGAAAAACTTATTATATCCCCATATCAAAACTTCCCAAAACACATTAGTATATACCTTCCCGACATAAAAGAAAGAAACATCCCCTCATATCATATTCCCATCAGCTGATCCCAGCTGATTGCCCACCTGTTTCACATCGGAAAGACCTCGATTGCGGTCGAAAAAGGTCTGGCGGAGTCGCTATGACCAAGAAAAGGGGAATGTGATAGAAATCAATATGGGCTATTCTGACATGTATTCACTATATTCTGTATGTGCATATTAATAATATATATATATATGTGAGATGTGTATATATATATATATATGTGTGTGTCAAATTCATTCAAATTCTATCACATATAATCAAATACCCACTGTTGATAGGCAAGGATCGAATTTTAAGACCCCTAATGCCCTAATTGTAGGGGGGGCTACAATGATTCCAACCCTGGACCAGGTTTTTTTGCTGGCTATTTTAATGAGGGAAGGGATTGCTTCGTGGTTTCAATCTGATTGATCTCATCCCAGTAGTCTTTCACGGTCCATTGAAGGACATCAATTATTTGAGAGGAAACCTCACAGGAGGCATGGTACTTAAACACCAAATGACCAATTCCCGAATCATCCTGTATACCACTAAATTAAATCGGTCATGGCACAATCAAACAGCGATGGAGCAGCTGATGCCGCACCACCAAACAGCGATGGAGCTCCTGATGTCGCACCACCAAACAGCGATGGAGCTCCTGATGTCGCACGACCAAACAGCGATGGAGGTGGAAGGGCACCAACAAACGGCGATGGAGCTCCTGATGTCGCACCACCAAACAGCGATGGAGCTCCTGATGTCGCACCACCAAACAGCGATGGAGCTCCTGATGTCGCACCACCAAACAGCGATGGAGCTCCTGATGTCGCACCACCAAACAGCGATGGAGCAGCTGATGTCGCACCACCAAACAGCGATGGAGCTCCTGATGTCGCACCACCAAACAGCGATGGAGCTCCTGATGTCGCACCACCAAACAGCGATGGAGCTGGAAGGGCACCACCAAACGGCGATGGAGCTCCTGATGTCGCACCACCAAACAGCGATGCAGCTCCTGATGCCGCACCGCCAAACAGCGATGGAGCAGCTGATGTCGCACCACCAAACAGCGATGGAGGTGGAAGGGCACCAACAAACGGCGATGGAGCTCCTGATGTCGCACCACCAAACAGCGATGGAGCTCCTGATCCTGCACCGCCAAACAGCGATGGAGCAGCTGATGTCGCACCACCAAACAGCGATGGTGGAAGGGCACCAACAAACAGCGATGGAGCTCCTGATGTCGCACCACCAAACAGCGATGGAGCAGCTGATGTCGCACCACCAAACAGCGATGGAGCAGCTGATGTCCCACCACCAAACAGCGATGGAGCTCCTGATGTCGCACCACCAAACAGCGATGGAGCAGCTGATGTCGCACCACCAAACAGCAATGGAGCAGCTGATGTCGCACCACCAAAGAGTGGCAATGTGGTTGAAGGTCCAAAAAGGGCAGCTTGCCCAGATTCTCTGTCAATCCTAATAGTGGAGTGATCTGAAGATCTATTGACATCTGCTTCCCTCAATACTTCCTTTCCAGCTTGGGCTCTGATGATTGGCGGCAAGGACTTTAAGTCTGGCACGGCTTCAGTCAAGAGACAACCGTTGGAACCGTTGGACGAACGATCTTCGAAGGCCTTCATTGCAGCCGTGGCGGCGTTCACAAATCCTTCGATTTCTGATCTTTTGTGGGTACTTTGCCTCAACTTTGAGCAGAGGCTCTTTCTGGCATTGTCTCTATCTGTCACCTGACTGTTTTTTTTCGTATCACTGTCTCCACTTTGGTGAACAGACTCTCGCAAGAAGCGCTGGGTCTCATCAAACTTTGCCATTTCCTTGGCAGTGGTTGCTCAACAATCATCTGACAATCTCCTGATGGACTGCAAAGTCTCTATATGTCTCTATGGTCATCCCCAAATAGATGGAAAAGCAATGAAAAGCAAATCCCTCATCTGATAATGATTTACTTTTCCAATTTTCCAATACGTTTCCATCATTTTCCACCTATTTTGAGATGAGTTTTAAGGTCTCACTGCGCTCCACTGAGCTCCACGCATCTGCGATCTCCATAAATTCTGCTCGAAGCAGGACCTATCAGGATCCGGGCAGAAAAGATAGATCCATGAAGTGAATTGAAGTGATGTATAGTGATGTTTCATTTGCGGCAAGTACTATCAAGTACTACTCAAAAATATCTGGTTTACATCGCCAAATCTTGATGTTGCAACGTGCACCTTCGTCTCACCATGGAACAGGAGTTTGGCAATGGTCTCAGTGTTGTCCAGATTCCTGATACTCACAGTGCAAGAATCAAAGAACTAAGCCAGTGCAAAATCTGGAAGTCGGCCCTGGGTGAAAAAAAAAACATCAATTGAACAGTTGGGTACAGGTCAAGAATGTGAAACCCAAAATTGGATTGTTCAGTACCGAAAATTACCAGTGGATCTGTACTCCCGCCTTACCTCTTGACCCAACGCATACCCCCGGTTCTTGTCATCAGGCAACCCCAAGGCAACTTTGATGTCCGAGATACAGGAGGCTGGCATCAATTCCAGGAAGCTTGCTCCGGGCTGCCACCAGTTCACCATATTCTTTAACCAGTTGCCACAAACAAACATCCACCAAAGGAGCATCAGAAGCAAGGCTCACAGGCCGGCGCATCACCTGTCTCTCAGTCAGCCTCTTGGACGTCTGTGTCATCTTTCGGAGGTCCACTGTATACTGCCTGGCGACTGAAATCTGAAGCTCTTGAGCGGGTTGGGCGGTTGGGGATGGTCATCCCGTCATCCCATTTTGGGGGATGGAAAATGATGGAAGATTATGAAAGAATGACATCGACCAGCTGCTGTTTCAATTGGGCTGTTCCCAAGAATTCTGGGGACTCGCTGCACTGCATGTTGCGCCATTCGCTTTCCAAGGTGATCTGATCCTGTTCACAATACGGCTCTGCCACGCCATCATTGCTCACGAAATACCACACGTTGGAAAGCGTTGGAATCGCCGGGAATGTCCTGATCTGGCCACATGTGATGACTTCAACACTCACACCTCGATATTCAAGGATGCTGCGACTCATTAGTGCCACGTGCAAATCGTACTTGGAGTTCATGTGCAAACCATCCAGCGTGAGCTCCACACTTGGGCGGGCACAATCCTGAATTTTCCATTCAGAAGCTTCAAGGGTCAGCTTGGGCATTGGCGCACCAGCCATGGTGGCTGCGTACCAGATCTCCCCTTTGTTGTGAATCTCCAGTGTCTTCTGCAACGAAAAGCCGCGTTCTCGACTGAACGAAGCCTTCGCCTTCTCGCCGTTCTCGGGCTTCGTACCCCAGGCATCAATGCCTCAACTACAACATCTATAGTGTGCCATGTGAGACCCAAACGTTGCTGATATCATCTATCTCCCTTAAGTTTATCATCGAACATGTATTCCTAGATTCCTAGATGTGGCAAATGATAACAAAGAAACCGTGGAATGAAACACTCAAATGTTTGCAAAACACACCCGCGAGCAGGAGTAATTCATGATGAAAATACCTAGAAAACACAAAAGTTACACAAGTGCAAGCAGACCAGGCACACAAGTTTGGCAGATGCTAATTCAGAAACCCCAGCAGGTGTCTAGAAAACGGGTGCCTTTATGTTTGTGGCATCACCAACATGTCATACTCAGAACCGTCAAAGTAGCAATTACAGTATATACAGCACCAAAACAAAGCAGTACAGTAAATGTGCTCTGCTTGTGCTACTTTACTACATATGACCACAACACATCACAACACTTGACATTGATCCAATCCCAAATAAGGGAAAAGTTTTGTCGCCAAAAGAAAAACATAGGCTGAGTGGAAAAGGAGGACTCGACATGTCAATCAAAAATGGTGGAGATGAATGAAAACTGATCCTAGGATCAAATGTTAATGCCACCAAAACAAGAGAGCACGAGAAACCTCTGAAGCAAAAGTCCTAGAGACATGAACGAAAAAAGTGTTTATATTGACAATAAATGTATCCATAATCATGTGAAGAATTATATCAATAATGATATCATGAATAAGTGTATCAAAAAATATATCAATAATGACAATAATAACAATAATAAGGATAGTAACGATAATAACAATAACAAAAAGAATAAGAATAACAATAACAATAACAAAAAGAATAAGAATAACAATAACAGTAACAATAACAATAACAGCAAAATAATCACAACAATAAAAACAATAATAACAATAAAAACAATACAAACAATAATAACAATGATAATAGTAATAGGAAGAGGAATAGTAAGAGTAAGTGTAAAAGCAAGAGGGAGAGCAAGAGTTAACAGTAGCAACAATAACAAATGCAATAGTAATAATAGTAAAGAATAACAAAAAATAACAGTTATAACAGTTATAACAAAATAATAATAATAATACTGATGCTACTAGTAAAAACAAAAGTCGTAATAATTATATAATAATGGTAATAATAACATAAGAAAACGACTCTAAAGTCAGCAAGACATTTGCAACGACCAAACACAATGGGTGAAGAAACGGCGGCACCCCAACTGAAAAGTTTCTGAACATTGCCCAGCAGCAATCCGAACCATCAAGTCCATCAAGTCTCAGGATTTGGAGCGGACACCCAATCTTGGGAAGTTGCCGATGAAAATCACGAATCTCATCCCAATCACCACCTGCGCAGATTTGGACTTTGAGTGACAAATTCACCGAAAGTCGCACACGAATCTGGCCAATCGGCCCGTTGGAATCCTGGGCCTCATGGCTTTGCCTCCACCGGTCTTCTTCCGGCGCCAACTCTGGTGAAACCAAAAAACGCGGGTGGGAGGCAAAGCACAAATTCGACTCACTGTCACAAAGCACTGCATTCGGATTTCCTTCATCCGTTCCATGCTCTCCGGATTCAGCGAAAACATCACCAAACCACCAAACTGTTTCAAGGCCCTGGGTGCAAAAGTAGCTTGTTGGCCTGAGAATCCCATGCAAAAACCCACCATCTTGAGGAGCCTCTTCATAGAAACACTGGTTTGGATTCGAAGGATCGGGACAAATCCACAAATGTCCGAGCGCGTTGGACCATAGCCCACAGACAGAATGTGAACCCCATGCATCTGCCCCCTGTTTTTTGGCTTGAACTTGATCATATCTGGCAGGTTTGGGAGTTTCCAACTCATTCCAGAGCACCAGCAAAGTGCAATCAATGTGCAAACCCACCACATGGCCTAAATGCCCTTTGCGCAAAACAATCACCTCTTGTTCTTCCAAGTTTGACTCAACATACTCAATGTCTGCACTTGCCAAAACTTCTGTGCCCGGCGACCAAACTCTTCGCCTGTCATCGAGTGCAGCAGTTTCAAAGTCCTGCAATGCACTTAAAAAATGTTCGTTTGCATGTCCAATCTGAAACATGTTTGCCAAAATCCACTATTCCGATACTCTACTGTAAACATATTTCATGAATGTGCTGACAACTCCTCACACACAAAGAGTTCATCCGACGCTGAATCTGAATCAGGGATGGGTACATCATCCGCCCTTGCAAGCGCCATTTGAAAAAATGTGTTTTTCGCAATAAAATCACCGGAGTAGACAAAGATTCAAAAACGGTCTTCGAAATTTGAACGTTGTAATTGTAACGTCTGTTTTCAACCATTGCTGGTCGTGGTGTATCCAAACATTGTATGCACCATCATTTTGGACATGTATTTTGTGCTCTCTGAAATTGCCACACAGGCAACCTTTTGAGCCAATGCAATCAACGCAACAACGCACGGAGGTTGAACGCAATGCAAATTGTCACTGCGTCTGGCGAAAAAACATTCATATGTACAGTAATGTCTGAAGAAAATACGCCTGCGTCCATACCACATTGAAGATCGACAAAATTCAGATATATGTATAAAGATAAATAAAAAATAAATCGGTGTATAAATAGATAAATAGACTAATTTATGAATACATAAATAAATATATATATATGTATATATATATATGTATATATATATATGTATATATATATAAAATATATATATATATATAAAAATGCAAAAATATATAAATAGATAAATATATGAATATATAATTTAAAAAAAATATAAAAATATACAAATGTATATAAATATAAAAATATAAAAATATATCAGCAGGCAAATTGTTCTGCTGAAATCAAATCAAACCCAACCTCGATTCATGCAAAAATCCACTTGACTGAAGACGTTTTCGTCCTGTGAAACATGCCCGAAAAAAATGTAGAGTATGGAGCTATGTCAGACATTGCACCAAAAGAAGAACATGTTGCGACGTGTTGGGATTCTTATATCCATATATGCATGTATCCCCCACAGCGCGTTGCCGTTGCAGCAACCAAAAACGACTTGGGACACAACGTCATACAATTTGCAAACGCCAACAGAACCAGAAGTGCACGCATGCTATAAATAAACATGATGTGGAGAAAATTCCTTAATGTCAGACATTGTTACTTTTTGAGAAGTAGACAAGCAAACGGTGAAAATAAAGAAGGAAATTTTGGGCATATTGTTGATTTCGATGGAGCCAAAGTTAAAACAGGATGTTCTTGCTCCGCCGCAAAAATCAAACATTCATGAATATAGTCATGTACTGGCCACAGTTATATATTTCTATCTTGAGGCGCAGATACACACAGTCAGATTGCACACAAAATGCTGGTTCAGACCCATGCTATGCAAGTGTCAGGTGTTTGATTGAGATTAAATCAGGAAACCGTAGGAATCATGGCCAAGAGTGACAAGTCCCGGATATAAATTGTGTTTGCAGTCATTGGTTTTATTGGAAAGAAATTTGTGGTTTAAGAGTAAACACTGTTCACTATCAGGTTTGAGATTTCACAATCATGCGCATCCAAGTCTGAAAAAATTAGAATGATGACGACAAGGGCAAATATGGTTATGGTCCGCAATGGTTTTGATCAGGGTGAAATTAAAGAACATTGATAAAGATGAGACGGCGGAAACTCACGGCAACAATGAATATGACCACGGTGATAACGGTTGCAGCGGTGATGGGTGATGGGAGAGCTTCGCATTGCAGGGTATGGTCGATGATGTTCGATGATATTTTTGATGCTATTGAGTGGCGCCGACCGCCATGTATATAGACCTCCCATCACCCATCCTTGCAAATTATAATGGATTGGAATCCCGTGTATCAATTTTCAGAGCACTTTTCACAACCGTGTGTTTTTTTGTTTGGTTATTTGATTGCATCTCTGCATTTTCTTTGATGATTTCCGGCATTTTGACCATGGAAAATCTTATTAGCCCAATTGCCTTAAGGTGAGCTAATAATACCTTCTGGTGTCACCCAAGGGGGTGTCCTCTGAAAAATGAGAACACAGCTAATGAACTTAGAATCCAAATAGGGAACCAGATGCAGAAGCAACGGCATCTGGAAAATAGAAAATAAGCAATAGGGAAAACACAAGAAAGTGCAATCAGAAATGACATGCACGCACTGCATGAAATACGTTCATAAGACAGTGTGCGAATAAATTTCCAAACGCGATATGAAAAAGTAGTGTTGTTACTGTGCAAACAAGGAAGTAAAACCGATCTATAGTTGAAACACATACTATGATTAAAAAACAATTTCCAACCAAACAAATGGTTTGCTTTGAAATTGTTGTTTTCACATTATGTTATTGCGAAATGCAAGCATTACCCACTGTCGTCTCGAGAATAAATCCTTGTGGTAATAAACAAATAAAATCTACAGGGGCCCAAACTATTCTCTAACTTGCTGACACCATGCAACGTCCCAAACATTCAAAAATAAAATCCCAGGGTTCGACAAGGACCCTCGATCCTAAAGATGACCAAAGTGTTGGCTCTTCAAAATATTGAACATGAGGAACTCACGTCCCTATAAATTATATTTAATTTCAGGACCCAACGAATATCCTACTAGTCATCCGACAATTTGTACTAGGTCTGCGGCGTGTCCGGCGAAAACGCATTGAATTTCAAATCAGAACAAACTCACCAAAGAACCTAGATGTATTTGTATGTATGTTTCACTCCATCATTGTTGCAATCGCAGGAACACCTTTTCTATGTTTTGAAACATTTACTTGGTGCTTATGGACAAGTTCATTTAATGCTTTTCGGCTGACGTCTACTGAACAATATTTCATTGATTTGCCAACTACGACATTGACAATTGCTAAGCCACGTTGCACAAATTTTGTTATTTTAATCGGTACGAGATTATTGGCGATTTTGTCGGTAATTCCCTTGTTCGTCATTGGCATTGTCATTTCATGCGGTACTGCAATAAGGTCGGTATACAAAAAGGACGGAAAATCTTAGAATTCCTTTCTGTCCAATGGTTTTACTGCAACTTGCTGTGCAATGTGTTTCGTTTCTTCTGAAATCAGTTGTTTCCTTTGTTTGCCTAAAATTGGAGGCCTGGCCGGGGCCCAAATAATCAGGGCCTTATGGTCTTGGTCGATCCTGCCAAAAAAGTGGCTGAACAGTGAGAACCTCCATTTCTCAAAGAGCAAACAGTGCATCCATTTATACAAATATTTTTGCAAGGAATGGAATATGCGCATCTGCTTCTTGCTTGATGCATGCTGAAGATAAACAAGTAGACAGGTTTTGTTCTGAAGGGGCGAGCACCTCGCACCAGTGCCTTCTAGGACTTAAACAGGAATCTCTCATATGATGAGTTTCGGGCGTGTATGCCAAGAATTTTTTAACTTTTGATGGTTTGGGCCGTACCTGACGTTGCGGTACTCTTTGACCTGAAAGTTTATCATTACAAGCTAGTATGTGAGTAATATGGGCAGCAGGAGGGAATATAATCGGAAACACACAATTTCCTTTTTTTTTGAATCACATTCCTGGAACCGTGTTGTCCCATGCCCTCGCTTTCCGCGAAATCCCCTCGATGGATTTAGTACGCGTAACTCTCTTCATGCGTCATCATGCCAGAAGTAAAGATCATACACCGGTTTTTTCTATGTTATGTTGGCACTGAGGAGGTGCACACATTAGTCTCCAGAATCACAATATTTTCTGAGGCTCTCAAAACACGGCGGCCCACTTCTAAAACACTCTCAGTTGTTTCCTCTCGCGTTGCTTGAGCCACCATCCAGTGGCGTGTCATCCTTGCGCAGTGGTCTTTGTAGACCTGTGACATGCATCAACTGTCACACTGATAAGAACAGATACTACACATCCAACTGAGCATGACATGACATGGGTGAGTGCAGTGGATATATCTTTACACCCCACCTTGCCAAAAGTTCTTGCATTTTGCAAGTTTTGGCACATAACTGCACCTCACCTTACATTTGTAAATTCTACAGTTCCCAAGGTTGTTGTTAGCGGAAAAACTGTTCCACACGCAATTGCCTCTCTCACGTTCATATGCACTGATTGCGTCACCACTTTGCTTTCACCACAGCTGCCGCATGCGCTGATTGCTATCCTCAAATTGAAGACTCCATTGCTTCCATATCATCGATCTGACGTCGAACTTCTTCTGCGGCTTCGTGGTCGCCCAACTCTTCATAGCGCGTAGCGCGCGACTGCAAGACACGAATCCCACGACGTAGGCTAGCTCTCGCTTCTGCCATAGCTTGCTCGATCTTGTCATTCTCCTCCTCTGTGGTGTTCTGAGTAGTTCTACTGTTCAGAGTAGTGTTCTCACTGCTTCTTCCAAGCGTATTGTTGTTGCTGCTCCCAGGTTCTGGTTCTTGTCCATCTCTGTCTCCATGTTCACGTTCATCTGGTCCAGCTGGTCTTTCGACCACCAATTCTCGTCCATGTGCATCTGCTATTGTCTGAGCTACTTGAATTGCTTCTGACCTTGGTAAGTTCATTGTCATCCTGAGCTCAAATTCGCGGGCTGGTGATTCCCGAACATTTTCATCTCCACTTCTGTTCGCTATTGAGCTCCTCGAAGATACTGCGTCTTCGTCTCCTCCGCGATCACTTTCTCCCGGAGGTGTATCCCATCGATGTTTCAAAAGCTCCACGATTGGAACAAAGAAAGCTCCATCACTCGCATCTGCTTTTCGCTGCAAATCATCACGAAACTCTTCCCATAACCAAGCCTCGGCGTGAAGGAGGTTAACATGAGGAAGATCCATGCACATTCGCATATTTCTCACCTGAGCCATAATCTCCTCGGGGTCGTTCACCTCAACCGCTGTAATGAAGTGTTCCACAGCCTCTTTCTTATCGTTCTTCATAAGCAAAGCTGCAAGCCGTAGGTGGTTAAACATGTTCTCAATTGAGAACTGATCATGCTGTCCATCAATCCAGTATGCTTTGGCTGACAAGACAAATGTCGTAGCCAAGAAATTTCTCATCTCACTTGTCCACTGTTGAACATTCGCATATTCTGGTTGCGGATCATCGCGGCTTCGTGATCTTGAAGCTGCACCAGGAACCATCATCACCAACAGGCCCATCATGAGCATCAGCACTTCGCCAAGCACTATGCCGCTGCGAAGATCTGCCATAGAGGTCGCTGTAGGAGAAGTACTTGGTTGGCCTGACAGGAAGGAAGATGGAGAAGAGCATCCCTGCAAAAGTGATGCTGCTGCTGCGTGAAATGCTGTCATCAATATCATTTGAACTCTTCTTGTCTGCAGAATTTCTGTTCGTCTTGACGTTTCATCTTCACCAGTGAAAATACCAATAAGTCGCCCGAGATCTTTTCTACGTTCTAATCCCAGAATCCCAGCTTTTTCGTTCCCAGATCTGCCGGATTCATCTTTGTGCTGATCTTGTGCAAACTGAAAACTTTCATTCGCAAGAGATCTTGAAGAAATAGATGACGGATTTGAAGGTGTTTCATTCGACCAAATCCTGCTCTTTGAATTGTACCCATCGCTGCTGATGAGTCAATATGCAGTTTCACTTTCACTTCACCACTGCTTTCATCCTTTTGATCACCGCAAAGAAACTTGCACACTCGAACTAGAAACAAACCTTCTGCTATTGCTGCATTTGCTGCATACAGTTCTGCCTCACATGAGCTGAGTGCTACTGTTGTTTGTGTTCTGCTGAAACTTGAAATATACGCACCATTCACAAACATGACACATGAACTTGTTGATCTTCTGGTAGATCGATCATCTCCCCATGACGAATCTGAGAATATGTCAAAGTTGAAAACCGCTCTGTCCTTTCTCTGTTCTCTTGTCACGTCGCTCCATTCATCTGCTTCAATCCATCGGTCAAACACATCCTCATAGGTTTCACGTTTTCTCAACATCACACCAACATGCTCTGTTCCTGACAAGTACAGGGCCAAATGCTTGAGAGCTGCCATCGCTTTCATACAAGGATAGGACATCCATGTAGCCAGCGTCTTTGTCGCAAACGAAATATCTGGCCTGTCATGAGAAACATAGAGAATCAAACCTAAGGACCTAATGCTGAACGAAACAACGACGCTTCTTCACCTGTGAGCACATCTTGCTCTGGAAACTCTGAATTGTAATGTTTCGAGAATCGCATGATGTGGAAGACCCTTCTTTCTTCTGCCAGAAATCTTCAACATGTTGATGAGCTTGGGAATATAGGTACCATTGGGCTGCACCAAAATTCCCTCAGGCAAAAGTGTAATACGCTTCTTGAGGTAAAACATCGTGTCACCTGAACCTTGTGCATGGGGACCATCAACTTTGATTGTGAGACCGGAAGCAACTTCCTTCTTGAACCATTCTAAATCCTCTTCACTTCCAACCAACAGCACATCATCCACATGTACTGACAAATACACTCGTCTCTCACTGTTCACCAACTTCATGATTGTGGGACATCCGTTGTAAGATTCCATTCCAGCACTTTGACACAAATTGGAGAAATATTCAAACCATCGCAAAGCTGCATTTCGTTGTCCTGGTAAACAACGCTGCAATCTCCAAACTGTAGACTTGTCTTCTGGAGATAGATCTCTAATCCATGGAGGGATTACCACAAACATCTCTTCTTGCTGTTCAACACACAAGAAAGCATCTTTCACGTCAATTCCAGTGAGCATCAAATTGAAAACCATGCTGAGGACTAGGAGAATACGAACTGCACCAAAGGTTGTGGTCGGTGCAAAGCTGTTCTCGTCTGTGCTGTCGGACTTGAACTCTCTTGCTACTATTCTGCATCTTCTGCGCCACTTGTTCTCTCTGTAGCGCCAATCACTTGCAATAGTGGTGTCAACGAGCTTGTGGCTCGGGATTGTTCTCACATCAATCTCTTCTGGTGCAATCACGTGCATCTCATACAACTTGGCAACCTCATCTAAAGCTGCTTGTGCATCTAACTCCGCAAGCTTTTCAGGAGAAACCGTAGGTGGGCCGTCTTCTTCAAGACGTTTGTTGATACCTTCGTCCTCTGAGTCTAAGTCCTCATAAGGAAGAAATTCCCAGTCATCTTCCAAATCAATCACATCATTGTGTGTGATATCCACTTCGCCAACACGTCTAACGTCCATCTTTGCCGCTTTGACTTTTGGCTCTGGAACTGGGTCGCTATCAAACTTCAAAGCTTTTGCTACTCTGCCACCTTGAGTCTCTGCCTTGTGTTTGGATGCTGCATGACCTGATGAGTCTACATCCATTGTAGGGCTTGAAGGACTAGCCCCACCTGCGCCAGACATCAACATCTCTTCTGGCGTTTGTGGTGCTTCCATTCCGGGATCAACCGGTACTGCACATAGAGGAGGAAGAGAAGGAACAGGAACTCGACCATCATCTCGTTCTGTGACATCTTCAAGTCGAGGACCTTCTCCATCGGGTGTTGTGGGCTCATATGCATTGGATTGAACTTCTTGTTGAGCTTGTTCACGTTCGTCATCTGAGTCTTGAAGTCCTTTGACTGCTTCTGCTTCTTCATCAAAGAATGGTCTCGGTGGTAAAGCCAAAACTGGTTTCTGCTTCACCTTTGACTGCGTGTAGCCCGTGGTGTCCCACGGTCCAATCACCAAACTCAAAATCTCATCTGCAGACCATGTAAGCGCTGTTCTTCGGATTGACCTTGTCCTTGTGATCGTGCCAGCTGCTGTAGCCAGAACATCATGATCAGAACCACCTTTTCCTAACCAGATCCCTTTCTTCCAGGTAGGTCGATACTTGGATCCTTTCGGGTCAAGTCCATATGTCACCTGTCCAAAACAAGCGATTCTGTTGTGATACGGTCGCCCATTCACAGCTTGGTATGGTGTGATCTTTGTGGTACTGTGAGTATGATATCTGTTGTAGAGCCAAGTGGAATGCATTGCCGCCCAGTAAAGAACTGCGTGTCCTTGCGGAATCTTACACTTGATTGATTCCTCCAGTTGCATTACCAGTGTCTTCTGCAAATTGCGGACAGTCTGAATTGTTCGTTCACAAATGCTAGTGCGATCCTTTCTGTAGTTGCGATTGGTCGTGACCGTCGTGCTAAAGCCTTGACGAGCTCTAACCTGCTTGAAAAATTCCATGCCACTGACCAAAACATTCTCATTGTCTCCACAAACTTCAACCGCACCAACATAACCCAGACTTCCAACAAATTTTGAAATTGCACTTCCAACCGTCTTGGCGTCCTTGGGTTTGATAGGTTCTGCATGTGCATATCTTGTCCATGAATCCACCATAAGCAAAATAGGCTTGACCCAAGAGAACCCTCTGACTTGTCACGATTTTCACAAAAGTAAAAATCAACTTGGATTGTGGGTCGATCTCGTTCTGCTGCAAGATCAGGGTCAGCATGACTTGCATGATGGTCACCTCGAGCACGAGTTGAGACACAAAACGGACACCAATCCCTGTAGGGTAGGTGAGTCAATTCATGGAGACAACGTTCACGCTGAGTTGGTTGACGAGCTGCTAGGTGTGCTGGTTGTGCAGGATGTTCTTCTCGTTGATATTCTGCTCTTGCCATGTCAATTGCTGCACGTCTCATACCTTGAACATAGCTCTTCTTGATACGTTCGAACATTTTGCCTTTTGATCCAGCTTGTGAAATTCCCAGCAAACGACAACCTGCGCGTAAATCTCTGACTGGAGACTCACATGTCAAAATCAAACCATCGTCCAATTCCACAGATTCAATCTCAGGAAAAGCTACATCTGCTAAAGCTGCTGCAGGTTCTTCTCCACCAAGAGGATCTTGTAGAAAAAGACCTGGAGGCTCACGCACTTGAATAGCCTCGCTTGAAACTGCACCCTGAGAAACATCTTGACGTTGTTCAACTGGAACTGCTGGTTGGTGTTCCTGGGGTTGTGAGTCAGGAAGTCGAAGTGGTCCATCCACCTCTTCATCTTCATCTAGTAAATCTCCAAACTCTTCAAATCCATGTTCTTCAACTCCAAGAATTGTGAGAATCTCGCACTCGCCGTCCATGTTGAATATGCACTCATCAATCAATCCAAATGGTTCATCCTTGTCCATGAAACGTTGGGTCATCTCCACCAATGTCCAACTGTCGGTGGTGTTTGTCCTTCTGACTAGAGTTGTTCTGAAAGGCCAATAGTGCCCCCAAGTCGGTCGGGGATCCAAATAGCTGTTCCCCACATTCTTGATGTAGGGTGTTCCAGACTCTGTCATCTGCCACGTGTTGAAATCACAGAGCTCCATTTCCTCAAACACTTGAACTATAGTACGCACATGAAAGGAAGAAACATCTGAGTCATCATCATCTTCTCGTTCTTCAACATGACGCACACATGCTCTAATTGCAAAAGATTTGTTCTTGAAGTACACAGGCACTTTGATTTGATCTTGCGGATCTATCAGGAAAAGTTCATTGCTGCCTTCACCATCAATTTTCCAGCCTGCTTGGTACAACGGCCCCAGCGAAACCAAACCTGTAGTCACATCGCCAACAATAAACTCATGACGCAAAAGAACTTCTTCACCTTCAACGTCACGCACTTGAAGGTCTGTGTATCTAGTGCCACGTGTCTTGAGTTTTCCACCTTGACAGTTTCGCAAACTGGTACCTGCAGTTGTATTACCATCCACTGAAAACCTTGCAGGAAGCAAACTCACATCTGAACCGCTGTCCAAAATAATCCATTCCTCACCGGTCACCTTTCTCACATGCATATCTTCATCTGAGCTATCCAGAAATTCAACCATTCTCACATGCCTACTTGAAGCTGGTGATGTAGGAGAAGAAGGATAGGAGGAGGGAGGAGTGATGTGAAAAATTCTGCGCACTGTTCCTGTTCTCGGTTGCACTGGAGACTGTTCACCTTGACCTTGTCGATACGCTGAAGACGACGAAGCTCCATTGTTGTTGACTGGAGAGCCAGTGTAGCTAGTATCTTGCTGCACGTTGTTCACATCCATGCGTTGTGGGCACTCTCCACTCCAGTAACCATAGCCAAAACAGATTTTGCATTGATTGTGACCTGCTGCTTTACCTTTCTGACCATCTTTGCTCTTTCCTTTCTTGCCCTTTGACTTTCCTCCTTTGTTGTTGCCTCTTCCACGTCCTTTCTTGCCTTTGCCTTTTGCTTTTCCTCCACTTCTACCACCAAAACCACGACCTGCACCCCAAGGTATGTTCCAACTACCTTTTCCTTTGCCTTTCTTCCCCTTGCCCTTGGACTTGCCTTCAACTCTATCTACCTCCATTGGCGTGGGTCCATCGGCAACGCCCTTGTTGGCATCATGGATAGACTTCAACACTGTCTCATGGCTCCAACTCTTCGACACACGCTCGAAGTTGAGGATCTGCTCTCTGACCTGGTTGTAGGTCGCCTTGTCGTCCAAGGTGAGCTGAAGATGCTCTTTGAGTTTTGCAGGGGAACATCGAAGTAGAGTGGCTATTTTGAGTTCATCGGGGTACTTGGTGTTGGAGGACTCTTCAAACCTTTGAATTGTCTCCTCAAAGATCAATATGGAATCCATACAGGATCGGTCTTTGGGAAATGTTGGGTATGACGCCAAAGCCTGTGCTAGCGCCAAACTTCTCTGTCTTGAGCTAGGCTCAAATTCTCTCATCAAACAGCTAAACCATCTCTGGTCTTTGAGTGCGCCTTGGCCAAATGAGCGCATCGGCCACGCAAATAACTTGTCAAAACAGCGTACAAATTGTGAGCCATCTCTTTCTCACCTTCATTGTAGTTTGCCATTGTTGGCATTGAATCCCTGGCCTCTATAGCTTCCAGAATTTGAATAAACCTTGAATCACCATATGTCAACCATGACATAAACTGGAAACGCCATGATGCAAAACCCATTGCATCTTCTCCACTGTATGTGTCGGGATTCTTGAGCACCTTTGATGCTGCCTGAAGTCCATCTGAAACTGCACTTGAACTTGCTTTGGCTACAGTTGCTGCTGTCTGCACTGTTTGGGTTGTTGCTCTCTCAGCTGCTACAGCTGCTCGTGTGGCAGCTTCAGCTAATGCCACGACTCTTTCCAGCATTGCTTGTTGTTGCTCCATTGCATGAACATGTCCAATACTGCAAAGAAAAATCACAGCCATCAACTATCAACTTTCTTATTCCAAACAACCAGAAAACCGTTGACCCAAACATCCCGCACCACCAAACAAGTTCTTGCGTCGCCAAACAAACACAGGGGGCCCTAAACGTTTGCGATCAAACGAAGACCTTGCGCCGCAACAACAAACAGGGGCCCTACAAAATTTGCGCCAAACGTAAACAGAAAGGCAACCTCGGAAAAACAAATACTCGATCTTCAACAGAACCGAGCCGTACATGTGCAACAGAAAAGGTAGCTGGCACTCACTCTTTTTCTAGCACAGTGGAGAGATCACTCAGGCCTCGTTAAGGGGCCTCTAAACACACGTGCGTGAGACAAAAATTCCGGATATTCAATCCGATCAAAAACGCACATAGAGATAGGGGGGGCGGGGGGCACAAAAAACGAATCACGTAAGAAACGTTGAACCCTCCCACCCTCCCTTTGGAGGTATTGAACTTGAAATGGCCACCATTGGCAATTTGTTCAATTTACACCTATGTGTAAAATGTTCAGCAGATGTTTACAGAGAACAACAAGCTGAAAAACTAAAAACTGAGTTGGGGAAAAACTGTTCACAGAAGAGTTACCAACTTAAAATAGCAAGTTGATTGCTGAGAACGTTTGCATTCAAACGCACAACAAGTAACCACTCAGTGAACACCCAACTCAGAAGTTTCCTCAGGTTAGAAGTTTCCAACGCGCGCTCGCGAAAGGGAAAGAGGAAACGCAAGGTGCACACGCAAGAGAGGAAGGGAACGGGAAGAAGGAGGGTCAACTAGAAGCTGCTTTCAGCTCCTTTTTCTTTACGCAAGGAATAAGGTTACATCAGCGAGCTGAGTCGCAACTTATTCCAAACAACCAGAAAACCGTTGACCCAAACATCCCGCACCACCAAACAAGTTCTTGCGTCGCCAAACAAACACAGGGGGCCCTAAACGTTTGCGATCAAACGAAGACCTTGCGCCGCAACAACAAACAGGGGCCCTACAAAATTTGCGCCAAACGTAAACAGAAAGGCAACCTCGGAAAAACAAATACTCGATCTTCAACAGAACCGAGCCGTACATGTGCAACAGAAAAGGTAGCTGGCACTCACTCTTTTTCTAGCACAGTGGAGAGATCACTCAGGCCTCGTTAAGCCACGGTCCCCACCCATGCTTGTGTGGCTTTCCACATACTTCAAGCTTTCGTTGAAGACGAGTGCAACTTCCCCTTCGGGAATGCGTTTTGAATCTAGTAGCAATCGGTGTCGGATCTGTCTAGAAGGATAATCTGATAAATTTGATGCCGAAGGAACACGGCTGTACCAAGGGAGGACATAGAAATCGTCCAACTGCTGTGCCACCAGCTGACAAATCATAGAAATTGCAAATGAGTCGGAGTAACCCCGAATCAAGGCAAACTTTGCGCCCTCATTATCTATGTAAATCATAACCTGGGAGGATGTGACAAGTTTCGCCCACAGTTTCAGGGCAATGGCAACTACAAGCGTTTCAAACTCTCCAATAAGGTTCTTGCGTCCCTGCTCAAACCAAGTTGTAAAACGTTCGACTCCCACATGAAGTCCAAACCAAGAAATTATGTCACCATTTTGAGTCGCAAGGAAGGCACCGAAGCCTCCACCGTCCTTCATGCTGAAGCTGGCATCTGTGAAAATGAAGAACGTTTCCAACATCTGGCATGTGAGTACTCTAGGCGATCCAGAAAGTAGCCTACGTCTCAAAAGCTCAAGGGAATCTACCAATCTTTCAGAAAGGCTGATCACAAATGGATTGGCATACGCATGCTTTGTAATATCCTGCAGTGCCAACTTACCAATTCGGCCAAAAATAAAAGAATCACAAAATGCCAGTTTGCCACGCAAGGTCAATGCATCTTTCTTTGCTAACTTTCCATCACACAAAACTGCTTCCAGCAACAGAGTAGTGTCTTCGATTCGCTTGGCTGTATTGCGAACTTTGAGAATCCCCTTAGGCGAGTCCTCCAAGTCAAACTGTACCCCAAGGGCCGATACAACTCCAGAGAATGCATCGCTCTTTGGGCCCTCACGGTCAAACTGCCACCCAAGGATGTCAAGCATCAAGCACAAGGTAGCCTGACTATTGTTGCACAAATTAGGCATTGAGAAAGCAACAAAGTCGTCGAAGTAACAAGTCAAGGGCAGGATAAAAACCCTGGCAGCAATCCACTGTAGAAATCTGGCGCACCTTATAAATGCGTTTACCGCAGATCTCGACCCAAAAGGCAACGCAACTTGTTGAAACAACTTTGCGGAACCACTGGACGGGTCATATACGGAAAGGTAGGAATGCTGCAAAGCCTCATCAGCAATTGCAAGCTGCCGGTATGCCGATGCAAGGTCCAATGACCTACCTCTCAGGCAAGTATCCAAGCCCTTCGCTTCCAAGCATCGCATCAGATAGGTGGCATAACTGCAGATGACATCAGGCCCATCAACCGTTGCTTGCTCAAATGTATTCACCGTGGAGTTGACCTGGCTTTGACTTAGGTCATCAATAGGTCTCACCTTCCCCGATTGGGATAGGGGGAACCTACGAGACACTGCTGCACCTGGGGGCAATTCGTCCCATGGTAAAGGACCTCGCATCCATCCTTTGTCCACTTCCGCAAGAGCTTTTGTCCACAAACCCTCGTCCAGCTCATCATCATCGCTACCCCGTGTCATATACCTCAGAGCTTTGCTGGCTTTGTCTGAATGCCTATGCAAGTCCTCCTTCGAAATAGTAGCGGGAACCAGCTTGGCAGGAAGCACTGAGGACACTGGACTATCGCCAACCAAGCTGAAGCCATGCTCGATGTCATCTGCAAGGGTGCGGTCATCATATCCCTCTTGCTTGATCAGGTGCTTCATCAAGGCTACGCGTTTCTTTTCCAAAATGTGCCTCCTGTCTGAAGGCATCTTGTTTTTGATTTCCGCCTCCTCGGCTTGGAGGGATTTCGCCAACCGCAACCATTCACCAAGCTTTTCACACCTCCAGTTGACAATATCCTCATGCTTCCAGCTTGCTAGCTTTTCGCAAGCCAATTTGACCTCCGGCAGAAGACCTGAAAACTCTTTGAAAGGATGCCCTACCATCACAGCTCTCTCTAAAAAATTCTCAGGGGACCAACGCACACCAAAGACCCAGTCACTACAATCCTCAGTTGTTTGTTTCTGCTCCAAATTGTATTGAACATTGCTGCATGGACCTTCAACGCAATTGCATGTCAGAGGAATTTCCTCACCAGTAAACCCACCAGAGTTTAAATCGCCCAAAATATGGAGAGAGGGGGTGCAGTCTACAGAGTATTTAAAAAGACGGTTCTCTCCCCCCTTTCTGTCTGTCTTTCGAAGCAACTTGCTCCCACAAGGCACGAAAAATTGCGTGCCATCCAGTTGCACGATAGTGCATTGTTGTAAACAACCATCCTGCAAATCAAAAGAAAAATCACATGGCAAACTGCTCACCACCAGGATGTGGGAAAATTCCGGGACGGCCGGCAAGGATGTCAGCTTGGACGGTTGTTTGCCCGCTGCAATGGAATGAAAATGTGACAGCTTGAGCCGCTTTGATACCTGAGAGACATTTGGCAAATCAAATTGACCCGCAATGGACTCCAAAATAGTGGTTGCAAGAGCTTTGGAAAGCTGAGGTGTATACTCCGCCTCTCTGGCGGTATCGAAAATACCATCATATATGCTCCACGGTGCATGCTCATGGTCGCCCGTGCACAAAATATTCAGAGACATGATCGCCTTGTTATTGGAGGCCAAGCAGGTACGCTTCAAGCGCAAACCACCAAACATACAGTTGTGTAGTTCACAATAGAATGGTCTCAACTTCTTGTCAACCTCAACCCAATAGCTTGTTAACCACATCAAACTCGTCCAAGGGTTTTCAACAGTCCATGTGATATTCAACTTGTCCAGCTCAAAAATGAGTTCAGACATGAACCTGTAAAGTCTGTTGGCAGCTCGCAGTCTCGCAAGGTTAGAGCCGCTCACATTTGGTAACCCGTTTGGCCAACGTGAACTCCTTAAAGGTGGTGGACCGTGATGCTTCTTGCTAAGCCGCTTGAACCTAGCCTTCGATGCAGTTCCACAGGGTATTCCAAAATGCACCCACAAGCACTTACCTGAAGTTATCCAGCCAGTGACCAGCTTCTGATGGTCCTCCCGCGTCAAATCCAAACAAATAACCTTCACACGTTGCTTCGCAACTTTATGATCCACACCAAAGCTATCTGGAAAGAAATGTTTCATTGCAAACGTCAGGTTGCCTGAGCCGCAAAATAGTTCAATGCAAAAATAACCACTCGACCCAAATTCAGGTTTCACATGCGTCGATTTTTCGGCATGTTCATTATCCATGGGTTGGATCGGCCGTTTCTTTGCGGAGTGGGATGAAACATTTTGAGCATGTGGTCATTGATGCTCCGTCTGAGGATGGTTCTTGTAGCACCCAGGCACCGCACAAACATGCTTGCGTGGGCACGCCGATCCTTGCTTGCACGTCCCAAGATTGTAGCCGTAACAGATCTGATCCCCTTGGGGTGTTCTGGAATGCATTCCCTTAAGACCTGATGGTACCGGCTCGCGCTTCTTGTTCTTTCCTTTGCCCTTGCCTTTTGATCCCTTCTGAAACTTATTTGGCTGAGGCTTATCCGCATTGGCCGTCTCCTGTCGCTTCTTGTCCACTTTGTTGGCATCACCTTGTGAACCACTTGACCCAGTCTGTGACGGCACTGGCAGCATAAAATAGGTGACTGAAACATCTGATTCCAGCCTTTCAATCATAGGGTCCAAAGGCTTCCCAGCCATGGGCATAACCTTCAATGAGCCATTGAAAGTCTCGCTCAAGCGTACAAACGCTTGACGATCAGCTCTGAGAAGCTGGGCCTGGGAAACCTTCTGAAAGCCTGGAGCTGCAGGTTGTGAAAAAATTGCAAACATGCGATCAGTCCACTTTTTCATCACCTCATATGAGGCAAGGTTTGTAAGATCCATTGCCAATGCTCTACGTTGCATCGCTTGATACAACGCCAAGTCTGACGTGAGGTTGATTTCCTGTGTAACTGGCTGCTCCTTAATGACCAGACCTGTTTTCGATGCGTCCAGTTGTAATTCTTTTTCCGGCTTGGCTCCCGTAAGTTCTTGCTGCCTCGACAAACATTTGGACGGGCTGATGTAGGCCACTTCGTTGCGCTCAACCATCTGCGCACAAAGATCGTAAAGCCCATGTGCTGGCTCTAAGGGCCCAGTGATGTCCAAACCTCGAAGTTGATCTCGCTGACGTGTCAACCTTGCATCACGCTCAGGAGCTGACATCTTCTTGGGGGCAGTGTCATCCCCTTTGGCAGTTGACTTGAAACGATGGATCATAAGGGTCTGGCTCTCGAAAAGAACTCTTTTGAAGGCAGCAAAATCTGCTATGGTGGCCACAATACCTGGCCTAATATTGTTCAGAAAACGCGTCACCTGATCATCAGTCGCAACCGTTCCTGGACTGGTAATTGCAAAACTCAACTTTGCAAAGGTGGCCACTCCATTCTCCTTCAATGAAGTGACCCATGGTTCAGAAAGCCCACATTCTTCAGCCTGCTGGGCGAAAGTCGCCTCTGAATCCAGCAATGAAGAAAGAGCCATCAGCGCTCAACCGATCGGTGAGTGAGGAACCAGTTGTAAAAAAAAATACGGATCTGCAAGACACTCCATTGAAACAAACTTCACAAGTCAACAAGAAACACCAAGATAAGAACATGCCATCACGATGAGATGCATTTGTTTATGACAGCATGCTCATAGTCAAGCGTTGACCTTCGTCAAGGCAGCGCAATCGCTGCAGAGCTCCTTTGAGCATTAGAAATGCAGTTGCTTTCAACATGATGCATGCTCTCTCACAGTTGCCATCAACTGCCATGCACCTCTCCAATCACCAAAAATTGACCGCTTTCAGCCAACTATGATGATTCACTAAAATTCTGACAGTGACAAGTTGCACTCAACAAGTTAATTTAAATCAATGTTTCAACTTGACAATGAGAGAAACAGGCGCACAATTTCACCTGACACAAGGTTCAATCTCGCTTGAAACGTTTGGCCTTTGCCACATCAAGTGCCTCTGCCATTGCAGTAGGTGTAGTAATGACCTGGCCCTTGAAGCAACGGCTGCATCTTGCGTTCAAGGTTGAACAGCCTTCTTCTAAGAGCTCGAAAGTGGCAGCTGAAGTCAGTCTGTTACAAAGAGTTCTGCCATCCACCGTTGAACACTTGTGCACAACATGAGACTTGATGTTTCTGAGGACGGGACCCTCAATGAAGTCATCCCGACACGCAGCTTCTGGTGCAGTGTCATTGTCTGTATCCGAACTACTCGAACTTGTTGATGCCAAAGAATCGCTGTCCTCTTCACTTTCCTCACAGCCCTGTCTCTTGCTACCCCTCGCTGATGAAGCAACATCTTCAAGGGGCGTAGTAGGGGCCACATCGTCATCCTCCTCAACACGATGGTCTTTGGCTGCTGCAGCTGTTCTCAAGGGTGCACCTGCATCCTTGCTGGCTGTTCCACCCTGCTGAATTTTCATAAGATCCAACATCCTTGAAGTCCTTGATTCATCAGGCCTGAAATGGTCTCCTCTGATATTCTTCAACATGCTACAGTACAACTGCAATGGGCGCGTCAGCATATCCCTTGAGTACACTGCCAATGCACGAGCACCCTGCAGCTCATGGTGCCCCAGCAATGTACGGGCCGGCTCATCCAAGCCATAGGAACTCGCCCAGCTCAACGTGGTATGCTTGAAGCTGTGTGAGGTCAACTTGTCAGAGTCTGCAATCTTCAAAACTTTGTTGATAAATGCAGAAATCTCATCAGAAGTGCAAGATCTTTTGCAAAGGTAGCCATCGGTTCCAGGGGCCCTACAGATAGGTCCAAAAGGACAAGCATCAAGGTTCACATGCAACAATGCAAACGTCTCCAACCATACCGGTGTCCAGTCCGCATCTGTAATGCCCTGGATCGGACACACAACAGGCAGAAAGCGCATCTTTTTCTTCAAGGAAGTTGCGGTTTTGTGGAATGAGGTCTCTGTTTCAATGAAGCCAAAAAACTGACCCTCATACTCATTCCTGTCAACCCACATGCGATGAACATACTGCAAGTCTGACCACCTGGACCGTGAAAAAATTGCAAATAAGACTGCTCCGAGCATGTACTTGTCAATTGTATCAAGATGCCCCATCATCAAGTTTTCCAATTTAGCAACCTCATGGGCCTTCATAGGCCTTGCGGGACGATACACATCCCGTGAGAGCATCAACCTCTGTGCACGACCCTTCAGCTGCGGGTCCTGTAGCAGGGCATCTTGTATTGGTATCTGCATTACGTATCTGGCAAACCTGAGAGACTCCAAAAATGACATGCCCAAACTTGCTGCAGGTGTACGCGCATCTGTTGAACGTAAGTACTCCAAACAACTCGATCTCTCCCAGGGCTCCCAGTCACTACAAGACTCATGCAACCATCTGAAATATTGCATCAAGGTCTGTGCTCGCTTTACAGCAGTTCGAGGGGATTTGACACCCAGGGCGTCTCTCAGGACCAGACCATGTTCCGTAGGATCTGCAAAATGCAGCTCATTTTCCAATGCAGCTCCCAGCTGCCCCGGAAAACCCAGAACCTCAAAGACCTGTAACCATTTGTCAATGGCCCTAGTCCACAATACCTCCTGCTCGGCAAACATGTCTTTGTCTGGTTTGACTTTGATTGCAAATGAATAAAACGGCAGCTCAAGGTCCCGACCAGCAACCTTCTGTGATGCAGACTGAGATGCAGACGCCGCAGTGGTTGAATCCAACTGGTCAGTAAGACATAGATACTCTGCAGGCAGAGTCGGTATGCCAGCTGCATCATTTGTTTCCGAAAAAATATCACCCATTACGCCAGCTTCCCAGGGGTACTTTAACTCCGTGTCGCCCAAACTATGTAGCCTGGCTTCGAAGAGAGCCTTGTTAACATCTGCTCTCGAGCAAGGCGTGTCGACACATGAAGCAGGTTGTGACACATCAGCATGAGATTCAAACCCTCCGACCTCCAATTGAGCTGCATCCTGTCCAAAAAGGTTTACACAGTCAGGACCTGAAGGTGATTCATCCAGTGGTGCCTGATTTGATTCCTGGACATTCAACACAGTGGGTGACATGTTGCGCTCGTCTGCATTGTCAAGCATGCTAGAAAAACTCTCAATTCTCTCTGCGCTCATCTTCAAGCTGCTCTCTGTGCCTGTCCAGTTCCTCCAAGATGTCCACAAGTTCTAAGCTTATACAATAAGTTGTACAGCAGAAAGCACCCAAATCACTGATGGACAGAAAAGAGAAAACACGAATGTAAGAAAATTCACAGTAATCCCAAAGGCACCAAGTAATGTTGAAAACCTGAAATTCAGTCAAGTTGTCGTACCTGTCATCCAAGTCAAAACGACGTGCCATCAATCACCCATGGCTGCACAAAAAACGAATCACGTAAGAAACGTTGAACCCTCCCACCCTCCCTTTGGAGGTATTGAACTTGAAATGGCCACCATTGGCAATTTGTTCAATTTACACCTATGTGTAAAATGTTCAGCAGATGTTTACAGAGAACAACAAGCTGAAAAACTAAAAACTGAGTTGGGGAAAAACTGTTCACAGAAGAGTTACCAACTTAAAATAGCAAGTTGATTGCTGAGAACGTTTGCATTCAAACGCACAACAAGTAACCACTCAGTGAACACCCAACTCAGAAGTTTCCTCAGGTTAGAAGTTTCCAACGCGCGCTCGCGAAAGGGAAAGAGGAAACGCAAGGTGCACACGCAAGAGAGGAAGGGAACGGGAAGAAGGAGGGTCAACTAGAAGCTGCTTTCAGCTCCGTTTTCTTTACGCAAGGAATAAGGTTACATCAGCGAGCTGAGTCGCAACATCTTTCATTGCAGCGCTTTCTGCCAGCACATCTTTTCTCTAAACCTGTCACTCGTGAAGTCTGACATGTTTTCATCCATTGACTGCTCATCCAATTTCTGTTCATCAATGCCAGAAACCATGTGATGCAAACCAAGATGACTGCCATCAAACCAAACTGCAACTCCTTGCCTCGTAGCTCTTGTGCCAGCGCCGTTGGCATAGATGCCATCCAGCTCATGGCCATGCTTGCCATTGCTCTGCTTGTAGACCTTGTCCAGGAGAAACTGCAAAAACACATCGCTGCAAGCTGCACCAAGCCAGAATACCACATAGCCATCACCTTGTCCACCATGTAGAGGAAGAAACGTAGGATGAAGATACTGACCCTGAAGACATACTTCACCAAGCACTGCCAACCATTGAAGACCGTGTCCACGTAGTTGTTCATGTAGTGATGCTCGAAGATCTTGAGGTCGATGTAGTCCAAGCAATGTGCAAAGCCAAGCTTGTGGTTGATGTTCGCCAAGAACCATGCTCCATCGAAGATCTTGAACTCATTGATCACCAAGTGCTGCTCATAGTCCATCATGTCATACCCATTCATCTCATTCATCTCAAAGAAGTGGTTCAAAGTGCCGTGCTTGTCATTGTCATTGGGCTCTTTCTCATTCACCAAGTTCCAGGCTTCTCCATTGTCAAGACTGTACCACTTGCCAGTCTGGTGCACCATCTCATTCCAACTTCTGCGTACGCATGCCCATGCCATATCTCTTTGACTGCTATCTCTTTCACTGCCTAGGTTTGTCCATGGGCTTGTTGTACTTTTCCATGTGATCACATTCATCCATCCATTTGTTGTACTTGTCCATGTATGCATACCTGTCCATATGGTTTGCTGAACTCCTTGTTGACCTTCTTCATGACGTCCAGCATTGCCTAAGTCATAGGCTTCGAATTTTCTGCAGCCTACCATGTGGTGTTCTTCAGCCTCGGGTTCCTCAGGCATGTTCACAAAGGACTCATCTCTCTGCCTCTGCCCTGCTCTGCTTTTCATCTGTCCATATTGTCGGAAGTTTGACTTCTAAACTTCCTTCGGCTACTACTACTACTACTACTACTACTACTACTACTACTACTACTACTACTACTACTACTCCTGCTACTACTACTACTACTCCTCCTCCTCCTACTACTACTACTACTTTTCTTGGTCCGCATTGCGGGGGGAGGCGCTGCGCCCTCCCCCCTGCACCCCCCGACCCGATTTCATTTTTCAACCGGCGCCCCTTGCTACCTACTCTTATTCCTTTTGCCTTGCCCAGCAGCATCAATGATTTGGGTTCCTATGCGCTTCTTTCTTGGCCCCCATTGCGGGGGGAGGCGCTGCGCCCTCCCCCCTGCACCTCCCCACCCGCTTTCTTTAACAGGCTCCCCTTGCTGGCTACTCCTACGTCCTTTGTTTTCATGTGCAGTGTTTTTACTACTACTACTACTACTACTACTACTACTACTACTAGTACTACCTCCCCTTAAGCGCCCCCCTTAAGCCTCCTTTGAAGCACGCCCTTAAGCCGCCTCTTAAGCCCCCCTTAAGCCCCCCCTTAAGCCCCCCCCTTAGCCCCCCTTTGAAACCCCCCTTAAGACCCCCCTTAAGCCTTGAAGCCCCCCCTTGAACCCCCCTCTTAAAGCCCACCCTTAAGCCAGCCCCTAAAGCCTCTCCTTGTGATATAGCAAAGAGGCGATGGAGGTCGTATTTTACCACTGAAGCAATAATTTGAAAAGTCGAAACTTGCTTTTGTCTTCTGTTTTTGTGCTTTTTACTTTTTATATATCTGTAAGGACGGGCTGGATCCGAGCCACCACCTTCGAAGGTACCCTTCAAGGGATGCTTTTTTTCCTCTGTTGTGGCCGATATCGCTGAGGCTCAGTCCTAACATTGGGATAAGCAGGCAAACGAATTAAAAAACTCAGTATGAAACACAGTGGTCTCATCAGGAAAACGGCAAATCGGATCACACAACACAACAAAAAGCACCAAAACCAAAAAGACGAAACGCAAATCCCCCGGCCAGATTTGCGTTTCGCCAACGAGAGAAAACAGCGAAGCAAGTACCCTTCAAGGGAGGCTTGAAGAGTCCCTCCCCGGGGACGGAGGCGGAGACGAAGGTGAAAAGAGCTTGAAGCCCCCTTGAAGCCCCCTTGGAGCCCCTTGAAGCCCTCTCAAGCCCCCTTGAAGTCTCCTTGAAGCCCTTCTCAAGCTCCCTTCAAGCCCCCCCTGGAAGCCCCCTTCACCTTGAAGCCCCCTTCAAGCCCTTCTCACCTTCAAGCCCCTTCAAGCCCTTCTCAAGCCCCCTTGAAGCCTCCTTGAAGCCCTTCTCAAGGCCCCTTGAAGCCCCCTTCAAGTCCTTGAAGGAAGCCCCTTTCAAGCCCCCTGAAGCTCCCTTGAGAAGGTGAAGGGAACTGTTCGTTTTAGTCTTCGGATCCTTCCTGAAAGAGCGAGCCGCAAACTGGTGCATCTCTCAGTGCACTGTCCTGCTGCAAGTCTACCTTCATGGTTTGCCGCACCTGCGATTGTGTGCGCTGATTCTAGTTTGCTTTTTGACTTCTTTTCTCATCATGCTTTGCTAGAAGGTCATTCAGTGCGGTCATTTTCCTGATGCGAAGATCTTCATGAGGACTGACCAGACCATGGTGTGGCAATCTTCGGTTGCTGGGCGTCACAGCACGTCTTCATGATTTAGACCGACCTCGATGCCGCCTCTCTGCAAGAAGCGTGCCATGCCACAGAGGTACTGGCTGGTGTTTTTGGTGTATGACAAAATTAGTGTTGCATTGATGCATGGCACCTCCATGGCGGTCTGCATGTGCCACAGCCCTTCAAGATGTTCTTTCTTTGAACGCTCGCTGTGGACGAAGACAAACAATACTGAGGTTTTTCGGCCAGGACACTGAGGCCAAGACCATTGGTGCCAGCCACTTGTTGGATGAGATGATGGTGACACATGTGAAACAGTTTCAAATGCTGAGGTTTACAAACGCCTGACGTTTTTCAATCAAAACGCTGTGAGAAGTTGACCCAGGTTTGAAAATCATGGCTTACTTAGAAAGATGGCGATGGGTATGGTTAGTTGTTCTCCTTGTTCCGCTGCCACTGCCCTATAATGATCAAAGGTGAGTCAAAGAGACACGTTTCTCATAAAACAAGGGAGGCCCCAACTCCGTCTCCAAAAATCATATCAGTTTCAGGTGCAAAAAACGAACCCCACAACTAGCCTCTTGTTGCAACCCTTCCCGGGCGGTGGGTTTGCTTGCTGCTACGGCTGCTACAGAGGAGGCCCGCACATGCGAAGCCTGATTTCAATTGACTTTCCGGCCCCAGAAATGGAACCTGAAAGCGCACATGTGGTATCAGCTGTCTCCGTTCCCTAGCTCCAATGCGGCGATTGCAATGCAGCACCACCCATGCAACATTCACCAATCCGTCGCTACTCCGCGCTACTCCGCTACTCCGTGGTATGTTTTAATTCAATTACCCAATGTAATTGACACGATATCGAAACGATGGCGGAGTAAGAGAGCCTTCAATACTTCACCTTCCCACATCTTTCCCTAAGCAGATTCTTACTCCATCCCGTTTTAAATTAATACTATTAATTAATAACGGGATTGACTGAAAAGATCATAATTCATGTTCTTTCTGGGCTGAAAACTTCGGTAGGAGTCTAGAGGGCAAGGGGGGCCAACAAGGGGCAGTAAAGTATTCAATACAATCATTCAAATGGAAGCCGGCCACCTGCGCGAAAACCCACAAACTCCGCAACAGCAAGAAACACTTCAAGCAATCACCTCAGGCTGCAAAAGGCTGATGCGCCTTCTTTTAGCAGCAAACAATCAAGCCACCAGACGAAACGAAATAATAAAAAGCTACCTTCAACTGGGTTCAAGCAGCAACCGATATGCACCCCGCTTGCCCCAACAAGAAACCAAATCATCTACAAAACAGCTTCCTCCGATGGACCCAATTCTGGGTCCGGAAAACCTTCTCAAAACCGGCTTCGCTCAAAAGGGCCTCCCTAGTTGCCCTTCCGGTCGCCATAAGCCACAAAGCTTCATTGAAACCAAAACGTTGCGCTTCTGCAACCTTGATACAAAAAACTTCAAAAAATGAACCTAAACACGGTCCCAAAAATGGGACCGCCACGGTCCCATTTTTGGGACCGTCCGGCGGACCAAAAATGAGACCGCAAAATCGCAAAATCAACAGCAAAGACAAAGCGCAACAGACCGACCCGTGCAACAAACAAAAAATGACAACTGCGTTTAGTTAAGCAACAAGCATATAGAGTTGGAACAGAGGAGGCCCGCACATGCGAAGCCTGATTTCAATTGACTTTCCGGCCCCAGAAATGGAACCTGAAAGCGCACATGTGGTATCAGCTGTCTCCGTTCCCTAGCTCCAATGCGGCGATTGCAATGCAGCACCACCCATGCAACATTCACCAATCCGGCGCTACTCCGCGCTACTCCGCTACTCCGTGGTATGTTTTAATTCAATTACCAAATGTAATTGACACGATATCGAAACGATGGAGGAGTAAGAAAGTGTTCAATACTTCACCTTTCCACATCTTTCCCTAAGCAGATTCTTACTCCATCCCGTTTTAAATTAATACTATTCATTAAAAACGGGATTGACTGAAAAAATCATAATTCATGTTCTTTCTGGGCTGAAAACTTCGGTAGGAGTCTAGAGGGGCAAGGGGGGCCAACAAGGGGCAGTAAAGTATTCAATACAATCATTCAAATGGAAGCCGACCGCCTGCGCGAAAACCCACAAACTCCGCAACAGCAAGAAACACTTCAAAGCAATCACCTAAGGCTGCAAAAGGCTGATGCGCCTTCTTTTAGCAGCAAACAATCAAGCCACCAGACGAAACGAAATCATAAAAAGTTACCTTCAACTGGGTTCAAGCAGCAACCGATATGCATCCCGCTTGCCCCAACAAGAAACAAAATAATCTACAAAATAGCTTGCTCCGATGGACCCAATTCTGGGTCCGGAAAAGCTTCTCAAACCGGCTTCGCTCAAAAGGACCTCCCTAGTTGTTCTTCCGGTCGCCACAAGCCACAAAGCTTCATTGAAACCAAAACGGTTCGCTTCTGCGACCTTGACACAAAAAAAATTCAAAAAAATGAACCTAAACACGGTGGGACCGCATGCAGCTCAGTAAAAGAACAAAAGAAAAGCACTTTCACGGTCCCATTTTTGGGACCGTCCGGCGGACCAAAATGAGACCGCAAAATCGCAAAATCAACAGCAAAGACCTTTTTTTCCCTGTTGCGGCCGAGAAGCGGTAGAAAAGGAAATCAACAGCAAAGGCCGACCCGTGCAACAAACAAAAAATGACAACTGCGTTTTAGTTACGCAACAAGCATATAGAGTTGGAACAGAGGAGAACCGCACATGCGAAGCCTGATTTCAATTGACTTTCCGGCCCCAGAAATGGAACCTGAAAGCGCACATGTGGTATCAGCTGTCTCCGTTCCCTAGCTCCAATGCGGCGATTGCAATGCAGCACCACCCATGCAACATTCACCAATCCGGCGCTACTCCGCGCTACTCCGCTACTCCGTGGTATGTTTTAATTCAATTACCAAATGTAATTGACACGATATCGAAACGATGGAGGAGTAAGAAAGTGTTCAATACTTCACCTTTCCACATCTTTCCCTAAGCAGATTCTTACTCCATCCCGTTTTAAATTAATACTATTCATTAATAACGGGATTGACTGAAAAAATCATAATTCATGTTCTTTCTGGGCTGAAAACTTCGGTAGGAGTCTAGAGGGGCAAGGGGGGCCAACAAGGGGCAGTAAAGTATTCAATACAATCATTCAAATGGAAGCCGACCGCCTGCGCGAAAACCCACAAACTCCGCAACAGCAAGAAACACTTCAAAGCAATCACCTAATGCCGCAAAAGGCTGATGCGCCTTCTTTTAGCAGCAAACAATCAAGCCACCAGACGAAACGAAATCATAAAAAGTTACCTTCAACTGGGTCAAGCAGCAAGCGATATGCATCCCGATTGCCCCAACAAGAAACAAAATAATCTACAAAATAGCTTGCTCCGACGGACCCAATTCTGGGTCCGGAAAAGCTTCTCAAACCGGCTTCGCTCAAAAGGACCTCCCTAGTTGTTCTTCCGGTCGCCACAAGCCACAAAGCTTCATTGAAACCAAAACGGTTCGCTTCTGCGACCTGACACAAAAAAAGTTCAAAAAAATGAACCTAAACACGGTGGGACCGCATGCAGCTCAATAAAAGAACAAAAGAAAAGCACTTTCACGGTCCCATTTTGGGGACCGTCCGGCGGACCAAAATGAGACCGCAAAATCGCAAAATCAACAGCAAAGACCTTTTTTTCCCTGTTGCGGCCGAGAAGCAGTAGAAAAGGAAATCAACAGCAAAGGCCGACCCGTGCAACAAACAAAAAACGACAACTGCGTTTTAGTTACGCAACAAGCACATAGAGTTGGAACAGATTTTTTCCCGAGAGCGCCTGCGAAGGGTTCTTCGTAAAAAAGCAGCCGTTATACTAGATCTTCACTCCTTCACATCTGCTGATCTAGATCTTCACTCCTTCACATCTGCGGATCTAGATCTTCACTCCTTCACATCTGCTGATCTAGATCTTCATACCCTCACACCTGCAGATCTAGATCTTCACTCCTTCACATCTGCTGATCTAGATCTTCACTCCTTCACATCTGCTGATCTAGATCTTCACACCCTCACACCTGCAGATCTAGATCTTCACACCCTCACACCTGCAGATCTAGATCTTCACACCCCCACATCTGCAGATCTACATCTTCACACCCTCACATCTGCCGATCTAGATCTTCACACCTTCACAGATCTAGATCTTCACACCCTCACATCTGCAGATCTAGATCTTCATACCCTCACACCTGCAGATCTAGATCTTCACACCCTCACACCTGCAGATCTAGATCTTCACACTCGCACATCTGCCGATCTACATCTTCACACCTTCACATCTGCAGATCTCCTCTCGCTCTTCTTCTATTCTCTCTTAAGGCGGGGGCGGTGCCGCCGGAGCGCCACGAAACGCAACCCTTTCGCACGAAATGGACGTTGGACGCCAAAAACTGAGGTAAAATTGCGATTTTACTTTGTCCATTGCAACCCTTTCGCACGAAATGGACGTTGGACGTCAAAAACTGAGGAAAAGTTGCGACTTTGAAGCGTCCCGCGCAACCCTTTCGCACGAAATGGACGTTGGATGTCAAAAACTGAGGAAAAATTGCGACTTTACTTTGTCCATCGCGACCCTTTCGCACGAAATGGACGTTGGACGTCAAAAACTGAGGAAAAATTGCGACTTTGAGGTGTCCCGCGCAACCCTTACGCACGAAATGGACGTTGGACGTCAAAAACTGAGGAAAAATTGCGACTTTGAGGTGTCAATCGCAACCCTTACACACGAAATGGAGGTTGGACGTCAAAAACTGAGGAAAAATTGCGATTTTACTTGGTCAATCGTAACCCTTTCGCACGAAATGGACGTTGGACGTCAAAAACTGAGGAAAAATTGCGATTTTACTTGGTCAATCGTAACCCTTTCGCACGAAATGGACGTTGGACGTCAAAAACTGAGGAAAAATTGCGATGGACGCTTTCGTTTCTGTACAAGTGTCTGTGTGTAAAAGCGTCTGTGTGTAAAAGCGTTTGTGTTTGAAAGCGTGTGTGCGTGTGTAAAAAGCATCTGCGTGTAAAAGCGTCCTGTGTAAAAGCGTTTGTGTGTCAACGCGTCTGTGTGTAAAAGCGTTTGTGTGTGAAAGCGTGTGTGCGTGTGTAAAACGTATCTGCGTGTAGAAGCGTCTGTGTGTAAAACCGTCTCTGTGTAAAAGCTTTTGTGTGTAAAAGCGTCTGTGTGTAAAAGCGTCTGTGTGTAAAAGCGTTGCGTCTGTGTGTAAAAGCGTCTGTGCGTAAAAGTGTTTCTGTGTAAAGGAGTTGTAGAGGTTACCAAGTACCTCTTTCCTGGGCTCAGACGTGGACGTAGAGACAAGATGCATTGTGCACAGAGTGAACATCCATATTCTTATATGTACGCTGAATGTTCGTGAAACAAGTGAGGATTGGCAAACGGGTATCTGTAACATTTCTTGCACTTCTCGAGGTTTCTGTAGGGTCAGTCCATGAGATCTCGAGAATTGCAGTGTTTGTTTACGATGCAGTGGATCTATGTGATGTATAGCACGAAAAACATATATGTGTTGTTTTCATTCAAATTATGAGCAGTGGACAAAAAAAAAAAATTCGGGAATCACTGCACCGTTCAATTTTGTCTGGGCCGCTCGGCAATGGCCGCGTGGAGACCGCCGGAGGATGAGGAAGTGGCATGGGTGTTGGAAGTTGTGGGGTGCAAGCGATCTCATCTTGGAGACATGTCGGAGGATGAGTTCCGATACATCTATTCAAATGAATATCATGTGGTTTTAGTCGGCGATTCACGGGACCCATTTGCTTTTTTTTTTTTGAAGTGTGTTGATTTGATGTGTTCATTGCAAGCTTCACTGTTCAGTTTGCAGGTCTCTGCGACAATGGTGCCCATGCCCAGTGTCAAACTTAGCAATTGTGCCCTGAGCGTCGAAGTCGGAGAACGATTTCTTGGCATTGGATTGTGTGAGTGCGTAGCTCACTGCATCTTTCTCACTGCATATTCAAATGAATAACATGTGGTTGTAGTCGGCGATTCACGGTACACCATTTTTTTGAAGTTTGTTGATTTGATGTGTTCATTGTAAGCTTCACCGTTGACGCGTTCAGCCTTCAGTTTGCAGGTCTCTGCGACAGTGGTTCTTTGCCATGTCAAACTCATGAGTGGTGTTCTCAGTTTGGAAGTAGAGAACAACTGCTTTGCAGTGGATTGTCCAACTTTGCAGCGACAAGCATAGTTTACCTCTTTATCTCTTTCCTGGGCTCAGAGGTGTACGTAGAGACAAGATGCATTGAGCACGGAGTGAACATCCATTGAGACAAGATGCATTGAGCACGGTGATGTACGCTGAATGTTCGAGAAACAAGTGACGATTGGCTAACAGGTATCTGTAACATTTCTTGCACTTCTCGAGGTTTCTGTAGGGGCTGTCTGTGAGATCTCGAGAATTGCATTGTGACAATGTCAGTGTTTGTTTACGATGCAGTGGATCTATGTTACAGCAAAAAAAAACATTGAAATGCATGAGCAGTGGACAAAAAATGATACGGGAATCATTATACCGTTCAATTTTGTACCGTTCAATTTTGTGTTGAAATCAAACATGTCATGGCATTGTTTTGAAAGCAAGAGAACAAAGATGCGTGTCTCGGAATTTTTCAATGCAAAATGTTTGTTTGAAGTCACGCGCCGGTGACGTTTGTGGACGTTCTGTGGTCGCTGTTTCATTTGCTGAAGGGAATGTCTGTGCGAATGGAGCATGCGACCGCGTCATCCGCGTCGTCCGATGCCGTGGAACTTCGGTTGCAGGAGCTGCATAGCAGTGCTGTGACCAGGGGTCGCGAATGGCTCCAGGATGCCCTGGCCCAAATTTCCGTAATGGAGCTTCGCAGCATGGCACGGGCTCGGAATGTTGGCCGTGGACCGGACAAGAAGTGGTTTGCGGTTGAAGAGCTGCGCGCTCGATTGCTGGATGTCTTGGCACCTCCAACGCAGGTCCGGTGGGGCAGACGAGGATTGTGACGAAAGCTGCATGTTTGTCACATGGTGGAATGTTGTGGGATGATTTTTGTTTTGTGGTGGCAGTGTGTCGGATGCTGTAGGTGGACGAGGCATCGGCTGCCAAATTGGAAGAACTTCGCCTTGGAGCTGTTTCACAGGGCAAGGAGTGGCTCAGTCGTGCTTTGTACGAAATGCGAAAAGAGGAGCTTCGAGTCCTGGCTACTGCGGGTGGTGTGGAGACACGATCCGGCAAGGCTTGGCTGCCTGTAGCAGAGCTGCGCAACTCGTTGATGAAAGTCTTGGAACCCTCCACGGAGGTTGGGTTCAACCAAAAAATGTGTTGTGACATGAGTTGTTTTTGTGACCGAACGATCAAAGTTACCCAAAGGCTTTTCCATAAATAAACAAACGTGAGTCAAACTTTCCGTGCTCTCTCGCTCAAATCACTCCAGACAACAAGCAACGCTTCAACACACACTCTGTTTCTCTCGCTCGGGCTTGAGCCAACGAGTATCGTTGACCATTCAGTTCAAATACTGTTTACAGGTGACAAAAACCAAGGAGGGGTTTTTGTCTAAACTGCAAACTGGATTCCAGTCTTGACGAAATTCCGAAAAGCGATCCACTGAGGATCAAAAGCTTTCATTCGGTTCCCAAAAAGATGTTGAAATATTTCCAAACTGTTCAAATAATGTTCGGTTTCCTACAAAAACATCACAACTCTCAACTACAAAACGAGACGAGTGCAACCGCAGTGTCGGTTGTGCTCGTTGAGCGTCATGAGATGCTCTATGAAGCATCGATCATCCAAAAACGTCCAAAAGTATATCTTCTACAGATGATATTCGGTCAAATCAAAACTACAAACTACGATCTGTCCATTCACAATCGTTCCAAGTCAAAATAGGCTCGTCCATAGACGATACTTGGTGAAATCAAAACTGTGCAACGTCACTGATCTCTCAGCGCTAAACCAGGTAGGATTTTCACATTTTGTTTGTTGTTTTTTGTGGTTGTGTGTTGGTTTGATCGATTTGCCTAATCCAATGGACTTATGTCCCTGTACAAATTTCTTTTTATGCTTACGCTCATATAAGGACCGAGCCTTTAGTGCGACATCGGCCAAACTCGAGGAAAAAAAAACAGTGAAGGGTGTCCTCGCTGACCTTGAGCTACGAGTAATTGGGTGTTTCTCGGAGCGGCTGGTGGCCCTTCTAATGCCCGCCGGACATGTCTTAGTCACTCCACTTCTCTTGGATGTCACTCAAGGACTACGGTTCAAAGATTTATAGCCTCCGGCGAGAGGAAACCAAATCCCGCCACTCCAAAATAGAAATGGGAGTCAGGTCTTTACGCCCAATATAGTTTGAGGATGAAACCGTTGCCAAACTACCGCCGAACCTATGCACGGACACGCCTCATCATCAAGGAAGACGTCTAACCAATAGGCAACTACCCAAAATTCGAAGTCACAGCAGAGGTTGCCACCTCGCGTCTGAAACATGGCACTACAATCGCCCGTACATCAACCTCAAAACAACGAACATCAACCTCAAAACAACGATAGATGTACCTCTTTTTGGGCACTGTAGTCGAACAAAATGGAGACGGATGCCTCGAAGACTCGCTCATGCCCGTAGGTTTGCACGATGGAGCAGTAAGCAAAGATGTATCCACCGCACCACAACCCTGCGTGAACTCGATGAACTTCGACATGAAAAGAAATTTAATTAAACTAAACTACGGCCGCTCAATGAAAGAGGGCTGGCCCGACCCTTCGTCCAAGTGGGGGCTTAAGAGGGGACTTAAGGGGGGGCTTGGGGGCGGGCTTAAGGGGTCACGAAGGGGCTTGCCTCCCCCCCATCGAAGGGTCGAAGCCTTAAGGGTCGAAGGCTTAAGGGGGGGCTTAAGGGGGGGCTTAGGGGGCTTAAGGGGGTGCTTAAGGGGGGGCTTAAGGGGGGATACAGGGGAGGCTTAAGGGGCGGAAGGCTTAAGGCTTTAAGGGGGCGGCTTAAGGGGGGCTTAAGGGGGGGAGCTTAAGGCTTAAGGGAGGGAGGCTGTAAGGGGGGCTTAACGGGGGGGCAGAATAAGTTAAGGGGGGTGGGGGCTTAAGGCTTAAGGGGGGGGCTTAAGGGGGGTGAAGGGCTTAAGGCGGGGGAGCTTAAGGGTGGCCTGGAGGAGCTTAAGGGGAGGCTGACTGGGACTGCCACAAACCAAGTTCAACAAAAAAAACCGCAGAACTGGGCCTGCCACAAACCAAGTTCAAATGAAAGGGGTCCTGCGCAGAACTGGGCCTGCCACAAACAAAGTTCAGATAAAAATATTCCTGCGCACAACTGGGCCTGCCACAAACCAGTTCAAAAAAACATTCCTGCGCACAACTGGGCCTGCCAGTGCGAAACGGTGTGAGATTCACAACTGCACCAAAAATCTCTCTGAGCTTGTAACCATGGCAGGAGTAGCGCTACCTGTGCAATGATGGGTGGGAATGAAATGAAGGCCATGTTCGAACAAACTGCATTTGGCATCTTGAGTTTCCGTCGTGTCGTGCAATGGGACTGAACCGCCAAAAACCATGAAGAACTTCGGATTATTATTTTTTAATACCGACAAAAACCTATAGGTGAACCATCTGCTTCAGTAATCTGACAGTCGGATGCCAGTGTAGCACGTCTCTTGGACTCCTGGCTCCACAAAGGAAAACAACACCTGGAAATGGATCAGACTTACGACAGGACTAATAACATTGAGCGTACACCCGGACTCTTAGCCCTGGAAAGGGAGTGGCAGAGCTAACAACATGTGGAACCTGCTGAAGAAGCTGTATGGACTTTGTCAGGTTCAAAGGATGATCACGCAGACGTGACACTCGCTCTGATCTAAAACAAAAGGCGACACACCACGCTGAGATGCATGTTGTGAACCTCGAATTCCTGGCTTCGAAGAGAAGACAGCCACCTGCCACAAGGGCACTTTGGCCCGCCACTGCCGACAATGTTGTGCACAGTGCGAAAACCTTTGAGCCACACCTTTGCAACAAAACCGGAAAAAACCCCTTGGAGCCGTTCTGTGTTGTGTGTTTACAAAATTCTGAAAAATTGTTGTCAGCGTGAAAAAAGAAAAACCATGGTTCCAAGTAAATTGCAAAAAAAACATCGCAATGTGACACTCACGGCAAACCAGACCAACAAGCCGAGAAATACAATGACAGAACGTTGCGGAGGTCTGAAAAAAGGACCGTCAGACAGTTCAAAACATGGAGCCGTTTTGCTGGTGCCTGACCAGCATTTGTTCAGTGTGGAAACAGCTGCACTGGCTAACTGTGCATGCCTGTTCAACGGCTCTGATTGAATTTGTAGAGACGAAAAACCCTGCTGTTGCGCCAGTAGTGACCCCACTGTGACCTCCATAGGCTCCATGGCTGACGGCGCGCATGATTTGGCAGCTGCGACCTCTATGGGCTCTATGGCTGACGGTGCAGCTGTGACCTCCTCCGTGGCTGCGCCTGTGATCTCTACTACTATGACTGACGTGCTGGGCGACCTTAAGCGGAGAAGGCAGGAGTTGAAAGCTTCGCTGAAAGACGTCAGCAAAACGCTGAAAAGCGAAAGCAAAAAGCAGAAGAGACTCATCGCAAAAGCTGGGCGATTGAGCAAAGAGGACTTGTTTTTTTTGATGGCACGCCAAACTCAGGCGAGTGTGTAGTCTTTTCAACCTTGGCTACATTGTAGTTTCTTCACTGGGGCGCCAGTTAGTGCGCACCGCTGGGGAACAGCAAAGCTTTGGTTTTCTTCACCTTAGCGCCGGTTAGTGCGCATGACAAAAGGTGTTAATGACTTTCAAGGTTGCATCAATGAACAGCAGCATCTGTGTTTGAAGGCTCGATGTTCAACCTGTTGTATGACATAGTGTTTAGATGAGTAACTGACGTTCTGCAATGCGACGATGTTTAAGCTGCTTTTTTGCGAGGAACATCCCGCCCCATGAAGCGACCAGGATTCACTTCACAACGGAGGCCTGGCTTACTTCCTCCAGAAGCATTTCTAGTTTTGAGGGTTGTAAAGTTTTAGCGGGTCGGTAACGCTTGTCTGCTGTGCACGGACTCACTACTCTGATGTGGTCATTTGCTTGTCCTCGTTTCCCTTTATTTACTTATTTCCTCCTCTTCTCACGGGGAACAAAACAAAACATCATTGGAGATTGTGCAAATGATGATTTTTTATTTCGGGCAGTTTCGACCTTCATCTTTTGAGGGCTGAAGATGCCCTTGTGTGCCGGTGTCAATCAGATGCGCGGGCCAGCAGTGCAACTACTTTGCAGCCACTTGGCAGGGAGATACCATTGAAGAGTGGCCCATTTTCACCGACATGTTGTCTTATTTGCCCGACGTTTGCATCAACGCTGAAATTGTGGTAGTAATGTGTGGGTGACATAACACAAAATGCTTCTTGTGACATGTCCATGTGCATTTTGACTGCGCAGGCTCGCAAAAAATGCTTGCCTTGGAATACGGGTCCGGCATTTTCCCTGCAAATTTCCACACGAAATGCCTCTTATCACATGTCCATGTGCATTTCGCCTGCGCGGGCTCGCGAAAAACGCTGGGGGACGTTTGCAGTTGACTTGTCAATAGCGGTTTATAGATAGGTTAAGCGTTGCGCTTGACCATTTGGACTTTGGTTTGGAGACCCGGCAGGCTTTCTGAAACAGAGTGTGCCACCCTGTCTGATTTCCCGCTCTTTGTTGGGACCTAGCACGTGACGCTTAGATCGGCTTGAGCACAGCGATCATCCATGAAGCTGGCGTGAAACTATCGCGTTTCCGTCTTGTATTTTAAATGTCAAATGTTCAGTTGGAGATGTTCCAACCTTGTGAGCTGATTCACAAACATGAATGCACCAACTGTCAGTTTAAACAAACGTGCAACGATCAATGAATGTTGCTTGTCATTTAACATGTGTAATGCAAAAGGGGTCACTCATTTCTTTTTCTCAAGAAATGTTTGGATTCAAGTGGGTTTTGTGTCACCGTGCCAGTGTGATCCAGCTTGGAACAATTTAAGATTTTCCCCATGCTTTGACAGGAAAAAGAAAACTGAATGTGCAAGTGTGTTTCAGCTTCAACTTGTCGACGGCAGTTTTTCACATGTCCGCATGTCACATGTTATTTTTGGTTTTATTTTCACATGCGTTTTTTTCTGCGCGTAACTTGGAAGGATGACTTCTAGACTTGGCGTCTTAGCCGGTAACTTATATATATATATATAATATAGGTTTGTCTGAAAATGAGTAATTTACGTCATTTTCAACATGACATGAAATGTCACCACCGGATGAGCGGAATTCGTTTTTTTGTTTCATGGCTTATTCACCACGAGAACAATTTTTTTCAAACCAACCAACTCAAAACAAATCAGTTTGAGTGAGTTCGTTTGTTTTGTTTGTAAGAAGCAGTCACAACATGTGACATCTTTGTTTTGCTTCAAGGGAAGCAACCATGTGATTTCGGTTTTGCTGGTTGTTTACGACGTTTTTGACGGGGAGACGTTGTAGTAAGGTGTAACTGGTTGTTTCGCGGTAAGTAGACTGCACGCACGCGAGCATAAAGATCCTTATTTGGGATTCTACATATTTGCAGCCTGCTACCGCAAAAACGTCAAAAATATCCAGTTTGCAGCTGTCACATTTTCACCTGGGAACCTGCCACCGCAAAAAAAAATCTAAAAAGGTTCAGTTTTCAACTGCCGCACTCACCTGGGAGCCTGCCACCGCAAAAACGTCAATAATATCGAGTTTGCAGCTGTCACATTTTCACCTGGGAGCCTGCCACCGGAAAAAAAATAACAGGAAAAATCAACTTGCAGCTGTCACATTCTCACCTGGAAGTAAACCAACAAAAAATTCCCAGTTTCCTGAAATCTGGTAGATGAACTTTTGTCGAGGTGGGATAGAATAAGGTTTTTTTAAAAATCATATCAATCTTCCTTTGTGTGAAAAAAAAGTTCTAATCTATCCCACCTTCTGTTTTGCAATCTGGATTTGACATTTTTTTGATGGCAGGCCCCCAGATGATACACTTGCAAGCTGCACATTTGTTCATTTTTTGTGGTGGCAGACTCCCAGATGACTGTGGTAGTTGAAAGTTGAAAGCTAACCTTCTTTACTTTTTTTTTTGGCGGTGGCAGGCCCCCAGGCGAAAATGTGACAGCTGCAAACTGGATATTCTTGACGTTTAGGCGGTGGCAGGCTCCCAGATGAGAATGCGACACTTGCAAGCTGCCCATTTGTTCCCTTTTTCGGGTGGCAGGCGCCCAGATGAGCGTGACAGTTGCAAACTGAAATTTCTTGACCTTTTTTTTTGCGGTGGCAGGCTCCCAAGTGAAAATGTGACAGCTGCAAGCTGGATATTCTTGATTTTTTTTTGCGGTGGCAGGCTCCCAGCTGAACCTTCTTGACCTTTCTTTTGCGGTGGCAGGTTCCCAAGCGAAAATGTGACAGCTGCAAGCTGGATATGCTTGACGTTTTTGCGGTGGCAGGCTCCCAGATGAGCGTGGCAGTTAAAAACTAAACCTTCTTTACCTTTTTTGCGGTGGCAAGCTCCCAGGTGAAAATGTGACAGCTGCAAGCTGGATATTCTTGACGTTTTTGCGGTGGCAGGCTCCCAGATAAGTGTGGCGGTTGAAAGCTGAACCTTCTTTGCTTTTTTTTTTGGCGGTGGCAGGCTCCCAGGTGAAAATGTGACAGCTGCAAGCTGCCTATTCTTGACGTTTTTGCGGTGGCAGGCTCCCAGATGAGTGTGGCAGTTGAAAACTAAACCTTCTTTACTTTTTTTTTCGGTGGCAAGCTCCCAGGTGAAAATGTGACAGCTGCAAGCTGCCTATTCTTGACGGTTTTGCGGTGGCAGGCCCCTAGATGAGTGTGGCAGTTGAAAA